>JAGVVM010006765.1:0-23068 GCA_019149425.1 Psidium friedrichsthalianum
TTCGATTTTAGAGTCCCGACACTCTAGTCTGTATAAATATCACGGAAGCTCCAAGAAGAGATTGGAGAACCAAGTGTTGCTCATAGAGAGTGATTTTTTCTTTTTTGTGCACGAACATGAGGATCATTCTGAGCAAGAGGAATGGCACGCTTTTTGGATTGTCAGGCAGCCGCGTTGAGGAGTGATTTCGACCATGGAGGAGGACGAGCAGGAGTGCGCAGACCAAATGAGGCGAACCTGGACCTGCATCACCTTGTGACGAGCGCGAAGATGTCCGACGCCGGGGTGCTTGCGAGGGACACTCAGGAAGTGAAGGCGAACAAGCCCAAGTGCCTCTGTGTCCTGTATATAGGGAAGCGCTGATTCCCCCCATGGGACTCCCTGTCAACACAAACCTTGGAACTTCCGATGCCATCCATCTGCAACATTGATCCAATGAGATTGTTTTTTTTTTTTTTTTTTATCCGAGTAACATAAATTTTCCCTCGCACCATCCTTTTTCCACAATCAAACTCTCAAACAAATGGTCTCCAAGTAAAGCCGCAAACCGTATCAGGCTTGTCCGATGAACGAGTAGACAGAACAAATTACGATAATGGAAACATTTCGCTGTTCAGTCTTTTTCGAGGATACTTTTAGGCGGACTATGTCTTACATTAGAATCTGGTTTCGTGATCGGCCTTGCCTATTTAAAATGTGGACAATCTCCAAGGCAAGCTACACTGTACTTTTGATCGGTATTTCGGGAAGGATTAATTGGCCGCCTAGGTATACTAAGTAAGCCTGTAGCCTGACTCCCCCGATTCCTATCTTCGAAACAAGCCAGTGCGGATCGGCCACCTCGTCAACCCACCTTGGCTTCCATGTCATCTCAGAGCAGGCCAGCATCTACTTCACTGGACTCCCAAGTCCGAATTCGAGCATGAAATTGAAGTCATTAGGTCCCCTGTTCTTTTTCGTTTGCACTTCAAGCTTCATTAATAACAGCATCAATAAGATAGATGACTACCAAGTCTCCCAACTTCTGTCCAAGCTCTCTTGTTATAGGATAGGCGCATTCTCATCTCATAATCAAATTAAAAAGCAGGCGTTTTATTAATAAGTTGGCTAATTAAATGCAACCGCCCCCCCCCCCGATTTTATGATGAAAAAAAAAATCTAACCCCAAACAAAATTTAACCAAAGAGAATGAGTTTTTAAAACCTTGCATCCACCGTGAATTCATCTAGTCCAGTGTAATTGTGGCTAAGACAGACTTAGGCTACTAGCAATGGAATATATGCTTGTATTTAAAGTGTTAAACCTAGTGAATGATCATCCATAATGCATCATAAACAATGTGGAATGCCGGTATTTGACCACATTAAATGGACATGAACCTTAATCGAATTCTTTGTTATAGTCTTGGCTTAATCCTTCAGGGATAGCGAATCCGATAGGTAGGGTTTTTAGACAACAATTTCGCTATTGGAGCCTTCTCCTCTAGGGGCTCGGACAACGAATAGACATCACCGAGATGAGGCCCGATCCCACCGGCCTCAGGCGATGCTGATTTACACGCTATAAAGGGAGCGGGGGAGGGGGTGGTGGTCGGTGGTGTGTCGGGAAAACTTTGGATAGAGGAAGGAGAGAGGGAGGCCTCACCGATCTCATTAGCCTCAATTGGCCCTAGATCTGGCATCGCCCGAGGTAGGCAGGATGCCAAGGTAGTCACAAACTCAGCACTTTGGATAAATTGGGGGGAAATTTCTTAGGCACAAAGCGTTCTAGTCCTAGGAGTAACTATGGGAATCCCTAACTAGTACGACAAAATGCAAAGAGTCCGATCTGAATATGTACAATTTGGGCCTCAAGTTAGAATTTTATTTTAATTTGATGTGCCCAAAAGGACAGAAAGATGTTTTTCATGTTTCCAAACGGTCCGAGGAAAGACACCTTTACTGCGAATTTCAATTAAAAAAGAAAAAAAACGACAATAACATACTAGCTAAGCCTCCAGGTGGAAAAATGACATTTTCTAGCTTTAGTTGAATGTTAATGCAATGAACCATGTTTCTTTGTTCATCCACGGAAATCCAATGGCGGCCGTTTCTTTTCTTTATTACTTTTTTTTTTCTTATACTTCGGCTTGTTTGTCTCACAAACAAAATAAAACATTTGAAAAATATTTCTAACAATAGCCACTCGCATCGTTACAAGAAGAATGAACGAGAAAGAAATAATTTCATCATCCACGATTTCGACATAAAACATTGTTGGCAGTAAACGCATTTTTTCTTTGATCAATTATTTTAAGCAATAATAAAATTAATTCTTTTTAGGAAAATAATTTTCCAAAATCGGAAATAAGTGGACCAGAAATTGTTATGATACGTAAAGTCCTGGCGTAATTGACCACGCTTTCATATGCTTATACTGCACTTTTCTGGCTAGTAATTTAATTATTGTACTTAATTTTTTCTGGAAAAATTTCAAAAAAGAGCGCGAAACTGCCCTTATTTTCTCAAATAATAGTTTAAGTGAAACTCATTTTGAAATAAGGGTTTGAAATGCCCTCATTGTCCCAAATAGACGCCTGAAGTGGATATTATTTCAATTAAAAGCCCTAAAGTGTCTAGGTATCAAAAAAGGCTTGATCACCAGTTAATAAGGGCATTCTGATCATTAACCTTTTTATTATTTATTATTTTATTAATTTTATTATTTTATTATTTATTTTTTCACCAAATAAAAAAAAAATAAAGCTAAAAACTAGAAAAATAGGGCGAGAGGGGGTTGCCCTCTCACTGTGGTTGGCCACCCCAACGCCGATGGAGCGGTCACCCTCGGCCCAGGCGCTGAGCATTGGGATAACAGCCACAGACGAAAGGGCAGCCCTGCTCACCTTTGTATGCGTGTTTTTTTTTCATTTTTTAAATTTTAAATTTAATTAATTAATGACAATTAATTAAAATTACATTTATACAAAAATTCCCTTGATCGACTGGAAAATTTGTGGCCGATGAGGTCAGGCTTTATTTGAAATAACATATCTGCTTCAGGCTCTTATTTGAATAAAGTTCACTTCATCTCTTATTTTAAAAAATGATAGTACTTAGGGTACTTTTTTGAAATTTTCCTTTTTTTTTCTTTGGTCGAAATTTTACTGTATAATTAGAGGTTTGCAATGACCAAAATGGAACTTATTGTTACATGACCAACCTCTTTCGGTTGCTTTCCTTCAAAGCGTCGTATTGGTCTTGTAATAGGTGGTGCCCCTTGGATGTGTGCGTTTGTCCCTTCTTTAAACACACCTTCACGTCGACATCTCATATATGATATAGTTAATTATTAGCCGAATTTGTAGATATTGAGTAGGTATTCGAGGACCCATTTGTTTTTTTTTTTTTCCATTATTTGAATGTATCCATGGGGAAGTTCGCACAGCATCAGCCACAAATAGGACATTAACAATTCATAAGGAGAGAGGTCCATCTACATTTGGAGTTATGAACGTAGAAAACTCCTTTGAGCTTGAGTTCTTGTGGGGTTGATTCTGTTGTCGACCTTGCATCGATGACGTACCAACAAATCATGAAGGGATTTGGTCCTTCTTAATTGCGATGTGGATCTTTTCCGATTTGTTCCGCATGGTTCTCGGCCTCACCAATGTCTCGGGATCCCATGCGCGTCAACAATTCTAGCATGGAAATATAGAAGTTCGATTGAAAAGTTAGCTCGACTGATCCTAGGGATTAGTTTTATTAGGCACCTACGAGATTTTCTTTTGGGTCTTCAGGAGGTTCCTACATGTTCGAGAAAAATAGAAGAGAATTATAAAAAAAAAAAAGTCCTGAATTTATTGCAATTGTGTCAATTCAATCCTAAGCTTTTTTTTTGCCAATTTAGTTCTAAACTTTGTATTGTGCTAATTCAGTCCATCCTGCCAATTTTGGTTGGCCGTGTTGACATGGCACTGTCGGCATTCATGTGGATTTTTAAATAATAATTTAATAATTTATTATTATTATTTTTTTTATAGTTTTTTCATTTCTTTTCTTTAGTTTTTTTCTCAAGGATCATCGGCCACAAGGGGCTAAGACATCCTTGCTAGCTTCGTGAGGATGTGTGGCCCTCGCCCAGGGCCGGCAACCATCACCAACACTAAGAGTTAGGGAAAAAAACTAAGAAAAGAAAAGGAAAGAAAAAACCATAAAAAAAATTAAAAATTATTTTAAAAAATTCACGTCACTGTCGGCCCACCAGAATTAGCAGATGGACTGATTTGGTACAAATACAAAAATTTTAGAATTGAATTGATATAATAATAATAGGTTATGACTTTCTTTTTTGTAATTTTCCCAAAAAGTAGATATAACAAGTTAGTTTTCTTAGGTTCTAAAAAAGTTAGGCCTTCCCCTTGACTGGGATTTTAGTTGGTTACTAGCTGGTGGTTTCGAATGCTTTACCATTCAATAGTTATTAGTAGCGACCGGATTTTGATAAACAAGGTTACCTCGAAAACACACATTAATTGCCCATTTAGGAAAATGTTTGTGATTTTTGGTGCATTGTCTTTTTTGTGTTACATGTATTCAACGCACAGGAAATCAAACATTTTCTTTAATAGATAAGATCAGTTAGTGTCTCGAAAGCATTTGTTAACAAAATCCATAATATAAATGCTAAGGATAGTGTTTTGCCTAGCCTAGAGATTAGAGAAAACATCGGGCAATTTGACGATTCTTTTTGGTCGGTCACACAAGATGAAAGCTATTTATATCGACAATTAACGAAAATACCTTCTCAAATACATGACTCAAAATGTACATCTCCCCAGTCAGGCGTACTCTACGTGGTATGATATCAACAGATGTAATTTTGCCAATTTTGTTTTCCTTCGATTGAGAAGAACTCAATTTTGGAATGAATGATGGTCTTAAGTGGAGATTTCCTTTTACTACTCGTTTTGCACTCGCGCCTACTTTCAAATTTTGATCTGGCTTTGCAGATTGAAATCTCTCTTAGTTTGTTTGGTTTTCCGGACTTTCACTCATTTGGTTTTCCAAAAATGATGTAGTCAATAGAAAATATTGTTCGATCAACAAAAAAATCATGTATAAAATTGGGGAAGTGAATTCCTAAATGTAAAGAGGTGAAAACACCTTTCTAAAGTGCTCATTTTAAAAATTAAAAATTTTATTTTACATATATTTTTCTTTTTTTTTTTCTCTTTGTTTTCCTTCATTCTCGGCCAGTGGCCGATTGAGACCGACCACAAGACAGGGCGAGCTCACCACAACCTATGGTCGTCACCGTGGCTAGCCACTAACCAAGAAAAAAAAGGACAAAAAAAAAGGACAAAAAATAATAAAATAAATAACAACAATAAATTATTTAAAATAACATTTTTTCCTAAGATAAAGTTATGAAATTGAAATCATTTTTCGAATAAGATCCAAATACCAAAAAACATTTTCGTTCACACATATCACCAAAAATAGAGAAACTAACTATTTTTCTGAAAAATGATTTCTCGGAAAGTATTTTCATGAGATTTTTCCCCAACCAAAGGCACCTTGTATTATAAAAGTCACCTCACATAATCTCCAAAAGGGAAATGCTTTCCCGACAGTAATGTGAGGAACGGTACAATCTCAGTCGTAGATCCACATATTATCGACGTGTGTTTTGCATAAAATATTTATTAATTGGGAGATCATGTGGTCAGAAATAATTAACAGTATTTTTAGATTGTCAGGTTAGAAGTTCCCTCTCCAAAATATGGAAAGTTTCAACTTTTTGGTAACATAGACACGAGATTGGGGCCATCTCTCGAAACTGCATTGATGCCGCCAACTAAGGGCTCGTTAGGCGTAGCTCGGCTGGAAATAGCATTTAAGCTAAAGATGGTCCATCGGTACTTCTTCCCAAACAAACAAGAGAGAGAGAGAGAGAGAAAATTGTAATTAACTTTAATTAATGACTGTTGAAACAAGAATTATGAAACGATGTCTTATTATTAACATATAATACATATTTGATTGATTTGTGATATCACGACAAGTTATACGTATTCCAGAATCTCGAGATGTCAGGGATTTCGATTTCGATTTCGATTTCAGATCGCCTTCAACCTAGCTTTTGCCTGGGTACCTACTACGCTGGCTGGGGCAGTTCCAATCAAGTCGAGTTGAGGTCCATGAAACACAAACGTGCTCACCAACGTCGAGTTTATGGGGGGTCGCTATTCTATGAAAACATACGCGCGTCGTTTGCATTGTCGCGAACCTCGCGATCGCGAAGTTGTTCCCTTTTCGCACGCTTACGATCTAAATTAGGGCGCGCATGACAACGTTTCTATTTCTCTGTTTCTGTTCCAAACCTATTCCAGAAATAGGTTTGGAACAGAAACTCGTTTGGCGACGCAAATCTGTTTTCCTATTTCTGAAACAAAAATCCGTTTCGGAAATAAATTTTGGCCCAAAATCAAAAAACAAAAAATTTTTGTTTCTAGCAGAAATAAGAAAATCTATTTCTGTTCCAGAAATTATTTCTGGAATAGAATGGTTGTCATGCGTGCCCTTAATGTCCGGCTATGTACATTCATGTCACATTCAGCCGCCATCGGGAACTTGCAACATATAAAAGTTATAAGCCATGACTAATTTCTCTATGGTAGATCTGGAAATTCTATATGTTGAGGCCATGGTTGCTCCAAGTAGGGTATGTGCCATCTGGCTGAGAACTGTAATGTCGGCTCGAGAATAATTAAGAAAGAAGCCCGTTCTTCGATGGACCACATGGCTCACCTAGCTACAATAAATCACGTCGAGATAAAGCAACATAGTTCAACAAAATTCAAGGGACCTTTCGGAGCACGTCTCATGGAAGTAGAAAAATTTTGGAGTGTACTGATTCAATGAGGATCGCCAAAATTGGTTGAATTTCAAACTGTCGATCTTCTTGTGCACCACAAGATCTTAAAAGCATCGTCGGATTTAATGAAACCATGACTCGTTCTTAGTTGTTGTATTGATTGCTACGCCATTCGACAAGGATGTTTGTGATGGAAAGCTTCGTGCAGGCACGGACATGTCAAAACCTAACCTATTTATGGGCTGAATTGTTATATGGGTTCTTTATATTCAATAAATGAGTGATAAATAGGTTTACAACTTACTTAGATGCCTACCACATCCATGACTCTCTTTCATTTCTCTCGTGTTCACTTGATCTTACGCTCACTCTCTCCACACTCTCACTCATTTTGGGTATGAATTTTCTGAGATTTGATTAAATATGGAAGTGTTTTAGAAATATAGATAAGTTCGGGTATGAGTTAGATATGGATTGTGTCTGGTATGTGAAACTGAATTTGCATTACACTGAAATATGTCAAAATGGGCTAAATGAGTCCATTTGGATTTTCAACCCAACCCACCTGTTTGGCAAGTCTAGCTATAGTCTCTAGCATATGTATTCTTCTGTGACCTCAAGGTTATGCCCTGTCGATGTTTGCACCGGACCGAGCCTCTTAGCATATCCACATGCCTCTAGGAGAATGCTTCTCTCATTCCAAATCAACGTTGCAAGAATCTAGCTTCGCCCATGGGCAGCAGTGGAGCTGATTTAGTTGCAGAATATGAGGAAGAGAGAACTAGCGTCTTGGAATCAGCTTTGCCATGCAGATCAAGAACATATGCTTCAAGGACGTTGTCGCAGGATAGTGCATGAAAACACGGCACGACCCGTGTGAATTCCGTCGGAAGGAACTGCTATGGATCTCGCCGGCCGGTCTCCCTCCACGCGTGTGACGGAGATGAGACCGGGATTTTTTTTTGAAGGAAATATTCGAGGCGGAAAGCCGAGCACGTTTCGAAATATATAGTTATGACTTTTTGCAAACCTTAAATCACCTAGATAGACGGACAAACTCCTCGTCCTTTACAGAAAGCAAAGGCCCTAGCTCACCCTAATGCAAGCATGCATCCTAGAAATCACGATCTACTGCATCTTTAAATCAGCCATTTATATCCGGAATAGCTTCGAATGTTCATGTCCGAGTATTATACATGAGATGCAAGGGATTTTGCGTCGCGCCCTTGTCGTTGTCCGTCTAATAAAACATCATCAGCTTCTAACATGCATTTAATGACAGAGTTTCAACGTAACCAGAAATTAATTTAAAAAAAATACTGATACATATACAACATCATCGGCTCGAATATTCATTTATACGCGGCTACGAATGTACGAATTGCTTGTATCTTGTCTGGGTTTGCATCAAGTGAGAGATTTTAGACGTCATAATTAAATTTGTCGTGTCTGACTCATTGGTCTCCTAGCTTTTTAAAAAAAATTGTTTTATGTATTTAATTGTTTCTGGTATCGCGTATGTTGCATTCAATCTCTAGATAGAATGTTTATTGGTCATTTAAATAGGTTGATGGCTACAGATTTCTGATAATCTAAGGACACTGACATGGAGATTTGGCTATTTGAAGGCCTCTGAAATACCCTGCAAGCCCCATAGATGGGTTAAGTCAATGCCTCTGGCCTATGTAATTGATCCTGACTTAGAGCAGTTTGCACGCATTTTGTGGATTCGGGTATGCAACCTCCAATTATTGAGTTGGAAATTCCCAATGCCCTAACCAACCGCACCAAATTGATGTACAAATATTTGGAGGACTCGGCTAATTTTTGGCTCCCCACCAACCCACCCCACGAAATAGAGTTCGGCTGACTTTTTTGCAAGATTTGATTCCCGAAGAGGAAAATGGTTTTCCGGCAATTCAGTTGAGCAAAATGAAAGAGTTCTTCGTAGTAAGGACGATCGATGCATGTGGCAGTTTGACAAATGAACTACATTTGCATGCCTGTCCCGTCGTGAGCTTTCCTTACCTACTTGAATATCCGTTGCATGAGCTGTGATTACATCAAAATCGTGACTTGAAAGTTGATTTGGACTCCATATGCGTGTCGTGTTTCCTCCATTCCTGATTAGAGGAAATATATTTTGGGCTACATATGCGGGTCATGTTTTCCTCCATTCATGATTAGTGGAAATTTACTCCGATCACTCTTTTAGAGGAAATTTTTATTCTCAAAGCAACCAAGTGATGAGAATTTTTTTAAAAAATATTTCGTCTCTTTTAAAAAAAAATTAACTTTTAAATGTTTTTTAATTTTTTAAAAAAACATATATTTTTAATCCCCCCCCATTTTTATATTTTAAATTTTAAAAAAAATTACGATTTTTTTAATTTTTATAATTTCAATTTTCCCCGTTTTAAATTTTTTAACTTTTTTTAAAATTTTAAATCTTATTTTTCAATTTAATTTAAATTTTTTTGAAAAAATTAGCAATTAGTAAATTTTCAAATCTAATTTTAATTTTTTTTTAAGTTTAGAAGATCATGTGGAATTAATCTTTTTAAAAGAACTGACATTTTGTTCTTTTTTATGCTTCTCAAAAGTATTCTTTTTTTTTTGGAGAAACAACTTCTTTTTGTTTTTCGATTTTGGTCCTAAATTGTTCTTAGGAGTAGAATCAAAATCAAAATCATTTGCGTACCAAACATATTTCTGATCCTTTTTTGTTTCGGAAAACAGAGACAGAGAAACAAAAACGTTACTAAACAGATCCTAAATACTTTTATATAGAGCTTTAAAACATATTGAACCTCTCAGGTGGCAGAGCTAGTAAGATGATAATTTAGCAACCATTCACTCCTAAGTTTTTTTTTTTTAGTCAATATTCGTTCCTAAGGTTACACACCATCTTTGCATTCATTTTAAAATTTTCCCACCGGCATATTATGGTACATGATAGCCACTTCTTGTGCCTAGCTAAGCCTAAAGCCAAAAAAGAAAAAAAAAAGTAACAGATGTTGAATTTAATTTTATTGGTCGTGCTATCTCTTGAAACTGGTGAAAAGTATTGCATGGTACCAATTTGGTTTTAAATATTTCAATTGAACCAATTTCTAAATTTTGGCATTTGTACCAACTTAGTTCATTGGGTCAATTTTGGCCAGCAATCCCTGATGTTGATGTTAGCCATTTTATGTGTTACAATTGGCATTGACGTTGACTTTTGTTTTACATTTTCGTTCTTTTTCCTCCTTATTTCCTTTCACTTTGGCCGGTGAGGCCCAGCAATCCCTCGCCCAGGCCTCACCTGATCGAGCGAGGGCTCCTTGTCGTGGCTAGCATGGCCGCGAAGGCCCTAGGCAAGGGCATTCGCAACCCTCGCCAGCGGCCTAGAAGGGCTTGTTGGCCCTTGCCCAATAGCTAACCAAGATGAAAGGAGAAAAAAGAAAATAATAATAAAAGAGAAAGAACCAAAAATTATAAAAAAAAATTAAAAAATATTTTAAAAATACTCACATCAACGTTGGTCGTTGTCATGTAAGATGATCGGCTTCCACGTTAGTGATATCCGACCAATTTTGGCCAGATGAAATTAATTGGCATATTTAGGACTAAATTGATCCAATTGAAAGATTTAACATTGAATTGGTATCAATGCAATTAGTTTCGGACCTTTTGGTACTTTTTGCCTTGAAATTGCATGGGCGGACTTTACAAATCCTATTTGTGTAGTGTGATTATATGCTAGAATTAATTTTTAAGGTCATCAAGCTGGAGGGAACTACGTAAAGTGATCATTATAAATAAAGTCCCTTTTACAAGACTCATTATTTGAACGCGCGATGACCTTTAAAATTAATTCACGCGCGAGAGTGAATTAATGGTGGGGGTTTACAAAATTAGCGCGAGAGTGAGATCTCATGTACACAAAGAAGTAAATGGTGGGGGTTTACAAAATTAGCGAGTACCTTATCCAACATTTGACAATATTTTTCTTTTCGTTTGTTGATATCATATCACATTCATTCTAAAGTAGATAATTCTATCCTATGAAGAGAGCATCATTAATGAAAAGTCGGAGATGCAGCTCAGTAAGTGACGAGTGACCTTTTGAACGCTTGGATACTTCCACAAAATTCACCTGCATCATCTGAACATTTTCTCGATGCAAAATTATTACAAAATTCACCTGAAAGGAACGGAAGAGGAAACAAGGAAAGAACAGTGATGTCAATGAGTCTCTGGGTACATGTCAGAGTAAAATTCTGTGGATGGTTCTTCGGTCGGAAGGGCATCTGCTGACAGAAAAGAGTACGGAGGAAGCCGGTCTGATCAGAAGCTGAGCTGTGATCCCCCTACAAGACGGCGCGGTACAAGAAATTTAGGTCGTGAGCAGAGGCTGAGGATGGCCCCACGAGTGGCCATTTGATTGCCGCCAGGACTAGCTTTTCTAGATTAAATGTTGTCAATCACACGACAGTTGCCCAAGAACAGATTATTTGTGGTGCACCCATAACTTTATGCACGATGTTGTTAAAGAAATTATCCAGTCATTTCGATTGGTTGACCTAATAACAGCCCAAATCGATAACCATGCCTATTACAAGCGATTACCATTATTCCTCTCTATGTTGTTGACTTGTTTGTTTAACTCAGATCTCTCATGATGTTTGGATGCCCTACGCTTTTTCCATGCCTAAAAGGGTTTGAACAGGGTTGAGACTATACCTATCAATGGAGCATAAACTAATTTTTTTAACCCATTTATGATGTACTAAGTTATTGTATGAATTAATTATATTCAATAAATAGATCACAAATGTATCTAAACACAATGGTTAATACTACGAAAAACTCCAAATCGATATACCTATGATCAATTTACTCCAAATTATTTTTAGATCACAAAAAATCCAAACCGATACATTTATGACAAATTTAACCAAAACTATTTTTTTGACCATCAAAAACCCTAAATCGATACGCCTGTGACAAATTTATTCAAAAATGATACACTTCTAATAGTTTTTCGTTAAATTTTATCATCAAATTGTTGAATTTGATGACACGTGACAATTGATGGGTGTACCAATTTATGATTTTTTCCATCTTTTTGTCACAAAATGTATTAGTTCGAAATTTTTCATGGTATTAACTTGATTTAATGATAGCTAACGAAGGATAAATTTATTGCATGTATACCAGTTTGAGATTTTTAATAATAAAAAATTTTAATTTAAGGTAAATTTTTTACAGATGTAGTAATTTGGGATCTTTTATGGTAAAAAAGATGGTTAAGATAAATTTGTCATTTATGCATTAGTTTAGGATTTATCGTGGTCAAAAAAATAGTTTAGATAAATTTGTCATAGGTGTACCAGTTTGTATTTTTTGTGGTCAAAAATAATTTGAGGTAAATTTATCACAAATGTACCAATTTGAGTTTTTTGGTAATATTAACCCCGTGAGATTTGCCAACTGTTTCAAAAGCTCAAGTGTGATATTATCTCTCATGCTTAGTCTAGTCTTTTTTTTTTTTTTGCGTAGTACTAAACGTGAAAATATATCATTGAAGATGCAAATAGAAGTCTGAAAAGATTTGAACTTATGACTTTTGCTTTGATACCATGTAAGAATTGATGGGACCACTATCAATTGTTCCAATAGCTCAAGCTGTTGGATGAATGCGTGGTTTAATATTTAATTACTCCAACAACCCTAAACATAAAATGAGCATTCAATAGATGGTAAATGAGTTGTAATGTATCGTAAATGAGTTTACAATTTACTTAAATCCAATCCACCTCCATGACTCTCTTTTCATTCTTTATCACTATCATTTAATCTCCCATCGCTCATTCCACATTATGACCTTAGTTTCGATATGAGTTTTCTCATATTTGATTTAATAGGTAATTGTTTTATGAATATGAATCAAGTAGAATATAAGTCAATAAATTTGCATTCCAATAAACCTATCGTAAACGAATAAAATTTGATCTATTTTGGTCAAATCATCTGTGACCCGACCCAATTCGACTGGATCCACCCGTTTGCTAGGTCTGATTGGGACCTACCTCATTCACTGTTGGAATGTTCAACTCAAAACACCGATGAAGCACAAATTGCCTAGTGGGTAAACCCGTCACTGCATCGTTATCAGGCCGCGAGCGGCGGCCGGAAGATACAGATCGACCTTTTCAAAATAACCTAGGTTTTCTAAGACCAATAAACTGAGGTTGTGACCTGCATCCTTCGACTTGCAAACCGCGTCTTTGGACGACTCGACCGATCGGGATGCCCAATGCTTGTTGGGACGCCCCGGTGCGTGCTTGTATCAGCATGTGTGGAACGTGGTATTTATGTAGTTTTTACCAACACGTATGGATTTGCATAAGAGCTAACATGGCGTGAGTTGCGACATGAAGTTGATGAGTTTGGTCATTCACCAACCTCTACTTGTCTAGATCTGAAACGATTTAAGTGATGATGTGCTGTGATTAACCGCTTTCTTCATATAAATGGTCTTCCTTGTCATTCAGCGCACATGGGGGGCACATGCCCAGTTGCTCAAACTTGTTGAAAAGGTTTAAGCTCCGTCACTGTTCATTCTTGTCCATAGCCACCCTTGCCAACCTCACTTCATTTCTCCAGAGAAAATTATCCAAAAATTCATAAACTAATTGTACGGTGACCAATTCAGTCCTAAATCTATCAATTTGTCATTGTCATTTCAGTCATAAACCCTCAAATTATGCAAATCTAGTCCTGAACATTTGACGATTTGTTAATTTAGCCCTAAACTTTTCGATGATTTATTGATGCAGTCCTTTCGGTCAATTATCCAAATAGTAGGCTTATGACTCAATTGGGAATTTTTCAAAAGGTTTAGGACTAAATTGACACAATTGATAGATTTAGGATTAAATTGGTACATCGACAAATCACTTAGGATTAACTTTGTATAATTGAAAATTTTATGACTGAATTGGTCACCATACAATAAGTGTAAGACTTTTTTGGGATAATTAACACTATATCACTGTTAAATCTCAGCTTTTGAACAAATCAAGATATCTTGGCTCTCAATGATGCGAGCCCCACCATAATAACAAATGCCTATTTAAAGCAAAGCAAAGAGGCCAGAGATGGAGAATGACTCCTAATCACGTAAATTCCTCGAACTCTTCACAAGCACAGAGAAGATGTAGTCGTACGCTTTGCAACAATTTTTTTTGCGTACGCTGTCTTTGGTTCTCGTTTTTTTTTTTCCAATATCTTGTTTGACATTGGTGGCTTGAAGAACATGAAGAAACACCTCGGAAACCAACGTCGGGAGAGCATCCCACGTAGCAAAATCATGTCGGATCGCCAAAAGAAGTTAGGTTTCCCTTGTGAGCTTAGGGATTGCAATGATCTGGACGCCGGGGCGGTAGCTATTTTTAAGGAGTCCACGGAAGAAAATCGATGGCGGTGAGCCCAAACGTGTGTTGCATAAAAGTCCATGCAAATGAAACGGTTGAGCTACTTTTTCTTTAATGGGGATCTCCATACTGTGGTCAGAATTTCATCGATTTAATAAATTACTTTGCTTCTCTTACTGGGCTCCTGAATTTCCATCGACAAAGCAAAGCCGACAGCATATAAACATATACATATATAAGACAAAATAGAATTATAAAATATTAATACCTGAAAAACCCAAATTAGTTTTATCCTTGATTATTTTTCGTTAAATTACTGAGTTAAATGACACGTGATAGCTGACGGGTGTACCAATTTGGAGTATTTACCATCCGTTTGTCAAATGGATACTAGTTTGGAGTTTTTTTTGACAATAACCCAATTTAACAAAAACTAACGGAAGGTAAATTTGTCACAGTCGTATTAATTTAGGGGTTTTAGTGATTAGAACATTAGTTTAGGGTAAATTTGTTACAAGCATACCGGTTTGAGATTTTTTGTAGTATTAATTCAATTATGAAAAAAAAGTTTACACAAGGTTTTCGACATGGGGTTTGACTCAGATGGCTTGTGTTGTTCTTGGACATGGACAGATGGATAATTAATTATAATCAGGCACCTAACTCCTTTAAACGTACATGGCATAGATTATATATATATATATCCTGAATATTAGACAAGTTGGGTTTTATTTAGGATTATTATTCTCCAAACACTAGGATGAGGAAATTAGATATAGAAAAGAATGTTTCTTGACCTGTTTACTCAACACACTTGGAAAATGGAAAAAAAAACTAGCACTTTTGAATAACGATCTCAAGAGCTTGCTTTTGTGTGCTGATTAAATAAATGGGTTATCATCACGAAAAATCATAAATTGGTATACTTGTGACAAATTTAAACCGAACTAATTTTGTAACTACCAAAAACCCTGAACTAATACACCTATGATAAATTTACTTTCGAACTAATTTTTTTAACCACAAAAACCTCAAACTAGTACGTCTGTCACCATTTTACCATTCTTTGTTTTCCATAAAACTAGGTTAATACCATGAAAAATTTCAAACTAGTATGCATGTGACAAATGGAGGGTAAAAATCTCAAATCAGTACACCCATCAATTGTCACGTGTCATCCAACTCAATAAATTGATGATAAAATTTAACGGAAACTAAAAGAGGACAACATTGTAATATGTGTGCCAATTTAAGGCTTTGGTGGTCAAAAAAATAATTTATAGTAAATTTGTTATAGGCGTACCAATTTAGTATTTTTCGTGGTATTAATCCTAAATAAGTTGGTACTTGAATTCCTATTCTACAATGTTAGTGTTTATCTAAGCTTAATTAATTATGACATTATTATTATTATTATTATTTGGTCGGACTACGATATTAGTCAGACAACCCTCTTTGCACAATTTAAGAAAACCACGTGTTATTCTGAAGATGAGTTCCAACCGTGCACGCATCGAACATATTTGTACGGAAAATCAAGATTTCAATCGAGGACGTTGATAGTCGATTTCCTTCATCTTTAAAGGGCGCAGTTGACGATTAGCCTCGAAGAAAAGAAAAGACTAATGATGCGTCCCTTGTCCCCTGAAAGACAATTCTCCGATTCGAACATGACCGCACCGATACCGACATTGCGACAATTTCGACGCAATTTGAGTGAACCGATTAGACATAACCTTTTTTAGGGTCCGAACTGCTTTAAATCTCCATGAATGGTTCTCAAAAGTCAAGAGCAAATTTGCTTGCGGCTGCTGTCATCTCATCCTTGAAATCATCATATTTGCCTGCTTGCATTAATTTTCAAAAGCAATGTCGTTTAATAGCTCGTCTAGAAGTCATCGCCAAAGTCTGAGAATTCTTAAACCTGTCTTTTTATGTGTCGTGGTCTGTCTAGTCACCTAGTGTGGACGATCTTGGCTCCTCGGCAAGAGACGAAAGTTATTTAATTAGTGTAGAAAAAAAGTTATTCATTTATAATTAATTAAGTAGTTTTTGGGATCGTGATTGTTCAGCAAATAATGGGAAACAAAAGAAGCATTGTGATTTGAACTTCTTTGGCCAGTTCTATGCTTGCTCGATGCGGAAGAACATTTTGATGGAGCATTACTCTCGAGCTTTGTCACAAATGACAAATGAATAACAAGGTAAGAATTCGAATGTTTTGTGATAATAGAAAAATTACCAAAACAGTCTTAAATTTATTATAATTATGTTAATTAAATCATAAATCTTTTTTCTTTTACCATTCGAGTCCCAAATCTTTTTGTAATTATGCCAATTCAGTCTACTTTACCAACCGGCGCTAATGGATTTTTTAAATAATATTTTAATAATTTTTTGGTTTTTTTTTTATTTTTTTTTTGTCTATTTCCTTTTTTCCCCCTTTCCTAAACCTAAATCTATTGCTATTGTGGCCGGTGAACGCTTCATTGCCCTAAATCTATTGCTCGCGAGGCCTCGGCTAGGTTGAGTGAGGGTAGACTCATTAGCTGTGGACGAAGGTGGCGAAGGTGGCCTCACACGCGGCTAGTGAGGCCATAGCTACCTTCAATCGTGGCCAACAAAGCCCTGGTGAGGTGGCCATGACTGTGTTTCATGAGAGTTTCATGAGGCACAATTGTAATTTGTTTAAGATTATTTTGGTAATTATTCACATGATAATTTATGTTTATTTAGTTGCGTATCTTTTAATTTCTCATAAATGGTACATAATATAATAACTGAAGATCTTAAAAATTTCTCACATTCCAATTGTGTTGATTTTTGTCTTTGCTATGCAAAAGAGATCCATGGAAGCCCGGCTATGAAGACCCGATTTGATAGATCATTATTGAATAATAAATAAAATCACAATATTATTTGAGATAATTATGTGACGATTTCTTTTATTAAATTTCTCGCTTCGTGAAATTGGATTTAAATCTTTCTCAATTTTACAAAGATTTCCATTTTCAAAAAATATGCCAAACGTTTAGATATAATTCCTTTCTCTACCTATAGTGGTATATAACTCTTTTTACCAAGTTCTCTTTAAGTTGGCACAAGTAAATTATTATAACCTTGTCAGTGAGGGAAAAAAAAAATGCTCGCGAATAGGATTAAGACTTGATCCATAAAGTCGGAATTGATCAGTGAAATGACTAGATTTTTTTATTTGTATGTTTATATCATATGATATTCTATTTTACAAGCTACACTGTGTGCAGGTTGCCAAATCCTACTTTCTCACCCATGCAGTAGCCATCCCTAACCCCTTAAGAAGGTTTTGACCAAAAGCAAAAAGCACCTAAGAGGTTGGCATATAATGAGATCTCAATCAGAGAGATGGAGGGCATGCCGATTTATTTTATTTTTTTAACAAAAAACAAATGTAACCTCCATTTAAAATCGAAATGACAAAAAAATAGATGTGACGGTATCTCTCATTAGATTTTGGGTGTACTAATAGTAATTAGTAGCCAACCCAATATAAACCACCCCCATTGCCTTTTCCAAAGCAAAAAAAAAATTAAAATTAAAAAATTCAACTAATATAAAGGGGAAATGATAGAAATGATTTTTTTTCTTTAGCGTTGGCCTAATGCTCAATGTTGTTCTCAAGATTTTAATTTGTTTAATGTTATTCATGAAATATTGATGAATCTTCAATATAATCCTTCCGTTTAACGACAAATGAAGTAAGTTTGATGACATGGAAATATGTTGAGCTGATTATTAAAGTGATGAGGCGACACATCCATCTTTTTGTCCATCTCCTTTGTGAAAGGCCAAAAAAAGAAGAAGAAGAAAAAAAAAAGTAAGGCTCCAAATAACCCTATTCCTTGACATTAACGGTTATTCTTCTCACTCAAAATTGGATCTTTTAGACTGACTGCACGGAGCCTCATGGACGGAGATGGGTTGATGAGCCGAGGTCGATGCCGGAGGCGATTCAGATAGCAAGGGGTCGCGGATGGCACGTCAACTGAAACATGTCCGTGCAGGTGGAAAACGTCGAATCCATGAAAGATGATATCGAGCATCTTCATATAATTTAGGGATCAGATTGAATATTTATTGATGGTTTTGGGAATCGCATTAAATGATATTTACTGATGGTACGTTGGGCCGAAGCTTGTCCTAAAATGTAAAGAGAGAAATGGAAGGGAATAAAATGCAAAATAAGAACTTTGAAAGAGAGGCGGGAGGGGCCAAGCTGCGAGGGAGAGAGATGGCTATAAAGCCTGCCTATAAATACTTAAAAGCCCGACCACAGCAATTTCACATCCTCTCCCAATTTGCTGGCCACTCAACCTCTCCCCGTCTCTCTCTCTCTCTCTCTCTCTCTCTCCCCCACCCCTGTCTCTCTCTCTAGATCTTCATCATTTTGGGGGCATCGGCAAAATCAAACCCCCAAACATAATTTGAAGGAAAAGCCTCCGAATTCCGAAACAGCAGCGGAGACAAAGGGTGGGGGGAGAAAGAGAGATTTGAGAAAGCAGAGAGAAAACAGAGAGCTGGGAGGCGGAGGAGAGAGAAAGGAGAGAGAGAGAGAGATAGAGAAGAGGAATCGATTGGCTCTAGGAGTAACGGCAAAAAAACAGAGACGGGTGTGCGAGGGGAGGAAGAAGAAGAGGACGGAGGAGGGCATCCTCCATTTTTGTCTCTCTTCAGATCTGACGTGACCTTTAGCCCCGCGCTTCCCTCGTCACCCTCGCATTCTGGGTTCGCTCGTTTCGTCCTTCTTTCGCATTCGCTGAGCTTGGTCGAGATGGAGGTAAGCTCTCTCTCTCTCTCTCTCTTCTTCTTCTTCTTCCGATTCTTTTCGTCGCGTTTTGTGTTTTGATCTGGAGCGCTTGGCCGCTCGGGAACCTGAGGTGTGGAGATGGCATTGCGATTACGTTGACCGCTCATTGGAATCAGCGAACTTCGCTTTCGTTTGTTTCCATTCCTCTCTCTCTCTCCCCTCCTGCTCGTGTTCAGTGCGGAGATGGATGATATGGCTCTGAGGGCACACCTTCTTCTTCGCTCATTTCTTCGGTTTTATGACCGCCCGAATCTGGCATTTTTGTTTTGTTTTATGAGGCCGTATATTGGTTTAGGCCCGAAAGCTCCTAATTCCTACGTTAGTTTTCCAGGTTTCAAGGCCAGATCTACTCGTCTAGCATTGTTATTATTTTCCTGAGGTCGTATCCCTGAACGGGTCTGTAACGTGTTCAAATTTTTTTTCGCTTTCTTCTACTTTGTTGATGCGTGAATTCTATTTTGCATTTTGTTGGGCACAGTTTTGTAATGGGAACAAGTTTGAGATATCACCAGCATTTGGCTGCGTTTTACGTTGTCGTTTGCTAAAAGGGAGCGTGCTTCCTGGGGAAGCATAGAATATAAGGATTTTTAGAAGAAGATGTCTGTCTGTAATCGCGGAAGGTTTATGAGTGAGCAGGATCTCTTACTCTGTGAAAAAAGCTGTTTCTAAGGGAATTTGGTCGAACTGTTCTGACCCACAATGCCGAATGATTTGTTAGCGATAGTCTCAGTACATTACCCCATTCTCAAGCCAGAAATTACTGCCTTTCTAGCGGTTTCATATGATGCCGGAGTTTCTCCTACAGATTGAATGAACTCTATGTCTCTCTTTGTCCTAGATTGTGCACGGGGGGATCATCACTTGATTATCACTATGCTTTTTGCAAATTGTCTTGACTTGTAAATTTGGTGATGTTTTTTGACCTGTCTTGCAGCGGAACAAAGGTTCCTTGTGATACCTTCTGTTGAGGATTCGCTTCACTTGGCCCCCGATAAATTATGTACTCTTGTGACCTATACTGTCATCATGGTTAACTACGGCGAACAGCTTCTGCTTTTTCTTCACAGTTCCTTCGACGATTCCATTGCCAAACACATACCGAGTGGGGAATGGGGTGGCAAAAGGGTGGGGCCAATGGTGAAGTCGAATCTGCTTCTGGTGGTTTGCAGGTGGAAGGCCAATGCACAAGCCCCTCCCAAGATAAATGGCACTCGGTCGGTTTGAGAAAAAATTCCCGACTTGTGAAGACTGAGGATGAGACGGCAGCACCTCCCCCAAGGACCATATTAACCAGTTGCCCGACTGGAGCATGCTTCTTGCTGCTATCACAACCATCTTCTTGGCAGCAGAAAAAGCAATACCGGATGAGATTGATTGGAAACAAGACGACCAGATATGCTAATGGATCCATGTGGTCTAGGGAGAATAGTTCAAGATGGTCTTGGTTCAGACAGAATTTTTCTATCAGCATCTTATGAGATAGGTGCTGATAGGACGGCATCTATAGAGGACCCTAATGAATCACTTACAGGTAGGGACATAATATACAATCTGAAATAGTAAGTTAGGATCTTCAGTTCAATTTACTTACGCAGGCCAGCAAGGCATGTTTGGTTTGTCGTGTTTGTTTTGTTTTTTTTTTTTTTTTTTGTAAGTAAAGATACTAGTTCGGCACGTTGTATGTCTTGTCGCTTGAGACTTATTTATCCTTTCCTCCCAGGAGACAGCTCTTAAACCATGTCAAAGACTGCGGCTTCTTGTTGATGGCTTTGGTTCTACCCCGGAGATGAGTAAAAGAAACCTGATCTGGGTGTTACTAAAATGCAGGAGTTGGTAGATCGATATCCCAGCTGGTGAGCAAGATATCTACACACAAAAAAATGAAAGTGACAGTGTTGATGTTGCAGATTTTTGGCTTGGTTTTTTGATGCATTCATAACTCGGAATCCTGTTGCATTAAGGGTTGACTTTTACTACTGTTTCTTTGGCCCCTGGAGAATATGTAAGTGCCAGTTCAGTGTGCGTATAACGAATACATTTAGCCTAAGCTAGTAGTGATGATTAACTGTGCGCAAACTGCGCCATGTACTGGAGGTATGTTTTGACACATCGCATGTGAATGGGGAATCAGTTACCCATTCCAGTGCTCTTTAAGCTATGAACATACTACGGTTCAGGAAATGAACGGCACAATGTGATTAGTTCGTGACGTTTTGTAAAAGGTGGTGGTGCGCTGTGTTGTAGATTGCGGTGACATGTTCACACTGACAAAGAACTGAATATTTAGGGGGTATGGGTGTTGTATAGTTTTGGACATGTGTTTCTAGTACTAGCCGAAATGGTGTGTTGAGATTTCCATGATTTGTAATCCTTTACCGATAACTGGGAGTGTTGGCAAAAACGAACATGTGGTGACATCTCCTCTAAGGCGAGATAGGCTCTGCTGCTCATGCTGTTGGTTGTAAATGTTGAAGTTTTGAACTTCGAAGTTTGGCCGTTTTTGGATTTTTTTTTGTTCCTTCCCATTTTTTTTTTGATCCCTTGCTCGTGCGCGGTCCAGTATGCTCCGGGACGCAGAGAGATAACAGTCTTAGAAAAGACCAGAGCCGGCGTGAATGCAGCGTAAGCAAAAAACGAGCCCCCATAGATAGAGATTCCCTTTCGTTTTTTTTTAATACAGTCAACTCCCCTATGGTCCGGATGCTAGCGGTACAAGACTTTTTTGACAAATCTTATCATGCCTTTATATTACTATTCTGTAGTTTGGATTAGAGGAGTGGTGAAGGGAGTTAAAGAATTATAAAGATTTTAATTATTTTCCCCACAACAGTAATGGACGTTAATATCTAGAAAAATGAAGATTTAATCGTCATTTACACTAAATATAAAAGTAATTAAAAATAAAATCTCAAAAACTAAGGAAGAAATGTTGTTCCCAACACGGGCCATAAAGCTATCAAACTTTTTTATTGTTGTGTCTTGTTTTTACTTCCTCAAAAGCCACAACTATACAACTATAAGATTGCAAGAAAAAAATCAACCTAATTGAGTATTTTATTTATTACAGACCCATGCCTTAACAAAAGTCTAACCAGACATCTGCCCCTTATGTCCTCCCCTTTTTTTTTGTTACTTTTTTTTTTTTTCCCCCCACCCCCACCCCCCCCCCCCCCCTACTCCCCCCCTCACCCCCACCCCCTCTCCCCCCCCTCCTCCCCACCCCCCCCCCTGTTTTCCCCCCCCCCACCACACAGCCACAATGTAAAGACAGTTATCTTTTTTTCTTTTTTTGTTTTCCTCCCCCCCCCTCCGGCGCACACCCCCTCTTTTTTCCCCCTCCCTCTTTTTTTCCCCCCCTCTGCTCTTCCTCTCCCCTCCCCCCCCCCCCTCCCCTTCTTCTTTTTTTTTTTCATCGACCTCCGCGTGGTCTATGTGGATTTCCCTCTGCCCTCTCCCCTGTGTGTCCTCCCCTCTTTCGCCCTCCCCCGTCCCCGCCACGGTTTTCATTCACCACACCTTGATTGCACAGACTCTCTTACCCGTTATTTAACGTACGTCCAGCACAACTTAAAGGCACCCCAATAGACTTCGATGTAACGCGGAGTCTCCTCCTGACTCAGAAAATAAAATCACCTACTAGTGTGCGGAAACCAACTGTGAGACTAAATAAATTACATTCCAGCAAAAGAACAAAAAAGCATGGAGTATAAGACCTAAACGGATCAAGAGAAGCGATTCCATGTAGAGGCGATTACACTGGGTTACAGAAAACAGGCAAAAAGAAAAAAAACACATTGGTCAGGTATTCACATCTATGAGGTCTAAAACAAAAAAAAGGAAAAATAGTAAATAGACTATATATTGTTGTCTTCTTTCTTACACCTCCAGTACCTATCTGTGCCACCTCGCATCCACGGAGAGTCCCCTCCCATAGCCGCCC
>JAGVVM010006767.1:0-21384 GCA_019149425.1 Psidium friedrichsthalianum
GTATGTCCTTCGACTGCTATTCCCCTCACCTTCGAATGCCAAGCCCCCTGGATGGTGGAGTCCTCCACTCTTTTTCGCGTGACCAGCCACCATCGCCCCTGAACCAAAGTGGGTCAAACCAAGCTCCAAGACACTTTCCTCCTGCTCCCCGTGTTTGTCTATAGAGGTGGCCGTCGTTGCGGCCACCGTTGGGGTGTCTGTTAGTGTCTCCTCTCCTCCGTGAGAGAGTCCCCAACCTGTTTGCCTCCTTTTTGCGCTCCCTCTACTCTCCGTCGGTGGAAGTCAGAATCCGCCTACCTCCAGTGTCTCCTCTTTTCTCTTTTTTCTCGTCTTCTTTCGGTGCCAACCGAGAAAGCTATCATCATGCTCCCCCTCCTTTTTTTCTGTCTCTTCTTCGCGTGATCATAACCCTGAAGACCTCCTTGTCTTCCTCTTTTGCACGCACGACCCCAGATTTTAGAGGCCAGCTGTTAGTCTCAGCTGCAGAGCAGACTTGGGTCACCTACCGGTCTTAGCTGTGGGCATTATGTCGCTGAAACCGTTCACGTAAAGATGCTGTAATTCCAACACAGACTTACTGGTAAGACTTTTCGGCAGCTTCAGCTAATGCCTCGCACAATTCTCTTGAAACTTCTGAAACAGGAACGCCATGGGAAGAGGTGGAACCTCCCCGTTGATATCACGCACGAAAGCGTGCGTCTTCCTGCATGTAGCTGTCTGTGAGCAAAGTTGGTAATTCGGCGCGGTAACTTAACAACAGCTTGGGGGACATATGACCATGACTCAAAAGTTGGTGCAGCAGTTCAGCGGTCATGCCAACATCAAGGAATACAACATGGGGCTTTGACTTAAACAGCTGCTTTCGAGAAGATTTGTTCTCAGCTACCCGGACAAGGATGTTCCCAGGATGCATGTCTGCATGAATGAAGTTGTCTACCAGAAGCATCTTCAGGAGTGCGTAAGTCTTTATGTGAGCAAGTGCGCTTTTAGCGGGTATGTCCTTCAAGTCCATTGACGTAGTGTGAGACGCTTTCCCCTTGCTCATAAGTTTCCACTAAAACAGCTGGATGAACAAGAGGGTACACCGGCTTTGGAAAAAAAAAACTTCCTTCCACCTCTGGAAATTGTAAAATGAAGCGACTCAAATGGGCAGCCTCTCTTGCAAGGTTAACTTGAGGCATCATAAAACTGCAAACTGCTGGACACTCTCATCCAATCTCAACCACTTCAAAGTAGGAATAAAATTTGAAACTTTCGCAGCCAGGTTGATTATTGCAAGATCTCTTCTAATGGATTCACCCACGCCAGGATGTCTAACCTTTATAGTAACCACCATGAGTTTTACCCGTTGACCGGGTATCGAAATCTCAAAGAAGCTCAATGCACTTGAGCGATACTTCTAGATGCCACTGGAACCTCTCAAAATGCTCAAAATGCATTAGAGAATTTGCAACCAAATGCCTTCAAATGATAGATTAAATTTGGAACACTGAACGCAACAACGAAATATGCACCATCAGTCCATTGAAAAATTTGGACTATTAGAGGGCAATGTTACGACTCCAGAAATGCAAAAATCAAAAATTACAAAGCTAAAATGAATTTTCTATAATTTTTTTCAATTAATCTAAAAATGAGATTAACAAAGCAATTCCCGATTCTACATTAATTTTTGTAAATTTTCTCTGGCCAAAATGAAGAGAAAATAAAAATAAAAATACTGACTATTTTTTTTTATATTTTTGTGGCCTCAAATGCTATTATTTATTAAATGTTTTTCCTAATTTCTGAAAAATATTAAAAAAATACTGAAAATATGAAATTTATTTTTTAGTCAAAATTGGTTCCCTAGCTTGGCCAAGGTCTCCAAAGTTGATTTTGCAATTTTCTCTTTTTTTTTTCTTGATTTTCTATGAATTTTCGAAAATAAAAATGCTGGAAAATACAAAAAATATGAAAAATCATTTTTTGGTCAAAATTGGTTCCCTAGGCTTGGCCAAGGTTCCCAAAGTTGATTTTTTTAATTTTATGAATTTTTATGGATTTTCTATTAATTTTAAAAGAGAAAAGATGATTAAAATCAGGTGTCAACATCCAAATTGCGAAACAACTCTTAATCCATAACAATTATAGTACGTCCCTTGTGTGATGTATTGTTCGATCAGTGATACAAGTCAGGTTAGGGTATGTTCTTTTGCACATGTTTCGTTAAGAAACAAGAAATATATTTTCCCCTTCATTGGTATCAGAGCCCATTAACTTACATTTTCCTGATTGCATGACCTTGTTTGCATTGATTTTCTTCATCAAATTTGAAAAGGCTTCGACGCAATTGTTTGGAATTACTGTTCATGGAGTTTTCGTGCCTTAAATGAAAGAATTTTTTGTTTTTGATTCGATCGATTCGAAGTGCTCATCGATACGAGAGTTTTGATATATTCTGAGTCTTGAACAGAGGTCAGATGTGGCCGCGGCAGTGGCCAGAAGCCATTGGTTATCGATGGTGATTGTAAAAAAAAGAAAAACAAAAAAAAAGGTGACTGCGCATAGGCACGCGACCTAGGTCGCTGGCCTAGGCCATGGGCGCCTAGCCCAAGCCGTTGCTCGAGGTCATGGGCACGCGACCCAGGCCATAAGTGGGTGGCCCAAGCCCCCAGGTTAGTTTGACCTGTTGACCCATTGACCCATTTGACCGTTGACAAAAAAAAATCAATACAGAGGTGCTTATATGATTTTGTTTTACGTATCTTTTATTACGATATGTTCATACTTATTCTATGATGGCAAATTTTAGTAATCCATATTGTTCCGCATTTGTTGCAGGACAATGTCATCGAGGCCAGGGCTTAGTACAAAATGATATGTGCGTAATGTGAAAGTACCTATAAAGAGAGGTACAAGTGACCTAACGTGAGCACTTAATATGAAAATTGATGAGTGTTGCGCACTTATAGATGGGATGATAATAGTGATATTATATCTCATGTGAAAACGGTCAACAATATGATCCAAGAGATCATAAGGAAAGGGGTGAGAAATGAATGTTGAAAGTGCATTTTATGCATTAAGGAACATCACGCTTGAGGAATAGCATGGAATGATGAATCACATATGGCTTAATCATATCACTTACAAGGAGTTCGTGCTTTATTCTTGAATGACTTATAGGGGTCGAGGTGATGAAACGTCATCACTTAGAATGAATGGATCCTAGCGCAGATAGAATGCGCCCTAACGTAAGAGCAAGAATTTTCTTGAAGGGTTTTTCAACAGTACTTGGGTACCTGATTTGGTTGAAAATTCTCCTAAAGACCTTTAGGATTTCCTTCCTTGTACGATAAAGAGTACATGGATTCATCGTCTTACTGACCATAAGGTGACCACACGTGATTATGTTTGAGTTTCTCCTTTAATAGTTTATTTTTTTATATAGATGTTAGGATTTATTTTATTTTATTTTTATTGATGTTCTATATTGAACAATGTTAACTTTGTCTACTTAATGCAATTTTTTTTATATGAATTTATGTTATTGTCTATTTAGGTGGGGAGTTTTAGATAGTTTGAGTAATTTTAAAAGAACTCAGTTTTACCTAAATGGTTATATTAATGATAATTTCAAACGAGAATACTTAAATGATTATTTGGAAACCTAGTGTATTTTCGAATCTAAGTCCTTATGTGAAATTATACATTAGTAGAATTAGTTAGTGTAAAAAGTGTTCGTAAATGTTAGACATTAATAATTCGTGCAAAATATCTAAATAACCTCATATTCAAATACAATGACAACGGCTTCAAAGAACATCGTGGCTGAGCTCAATAAGGGTGAGAAATTAAATAGTAAAAATTATGAGACCTTGAACATGAAAATCCAATATGTGTTGAAAAAGCTAGAGGCACTGGAAGCTGTTAACCTAGTCATGATAGAACCAGAAGAGGATGGAATCACTATGTAGCACAAAAGAGACAAAGAAGCCTTTGCTTCTTGGAAGAAAAAGAATTCCACTACTTGTATTACGTTGCTGAGCAGCATGGATAATGATATTATGCGTGAGTTTAGATAGTATGAGAGTACAAAGGATATGTGGGACGCATTAAAGATTAGGTTTGGGCAGACTTCTGTCACCAAACTGAGGTAGCTTACAATTCGATTCGACACATATAAGATGTCCCATGGGCGTAATATGAAGCAGCATTTGAGGCGCATATCGAATATGATCAGTAAGCTCAAGGATGCAGGTTGTCACGCCCCGAACCCTACGGGCTCGCGACACCCCTCGGCTCACATCACAACGCTCTCGCGCTCGCCTGATCCACTGTACGCGACGGCCCAGGAAATTTCTTTTCTTCGTCGCGACCAGGCGACGCATCCATTGAACCTGAAACCTGCGGAAGCTAATCTCCTATTCCATACATGCATACATAAGATAATGTGGTAGCATGAACTAGAAGGAACAACATGCAACATCATTATATACCAATCAAAGCGTTAGGTACAGACCCCCAAAAAGAAAATACAACGCACGGCTCTAACGCCTACGCTCCGACCATTTTCCAAAAGCTGGACCTGACACCCACTACAGTCAGTCCTCTGGCTCCTCCTCGGGGTCCTCTTCTGGATCATAATTTGCCCACGGGTCCTGCTCCATGTAGTGACCTATCTCGATCTCTACCTTCACTGGGAGTCCAAAAGGTGTCGGGGTGCGTCCATCACTGTGATCTGGGATCTGAAAATATGGCAACCACCGCCAGTGAGTCGAGGACTCAACAAGCTCACCACTAATCCTAGCGTAGGATAGGGTATACCAGTAGGTTCGGTCCTATCCAATAACTAGGATTTCAGCTAACCTAAGTCGAGTACCCTCATTGGATGTAGATACCCATCCCAACGCGTGAACAGTTAACTACGCGCAACAATACGATCGTAAAACGCAAACAGGCAATCAACAGACAATTCCAGTGATCATTATGCAAAGACTAATGCATGCTTCAGTTTGCCTCAGGTGATCCTAATGGATCCCACCCGCTTATCCCTCCGATTCCCATCAGGGCCCATCCCACTGTGCCACTCGGCATTATATCTCAACTGCGTATGGTACGCCTTACGTTGGCCAAGCTTATCCCTCCATTTCCCCGCGTAAAGACGCCTCAGGGCTCATCCCACAGTGCCACTCGGCATCGTGCCTCAACCCGCGTGTGGTACGCCTCAGGTTGGCACGCTTATCCCTCCATTTCCCCGCGTAAAGACGCCTCAGGGCTCATCCCACATGTCACTCCTCCTGGTGACTCATGCCATGCTCACAGTACATGATGCTTAAACAAATTCACAGTGCGTCAATCGTAGAGCAGGCAATTTCAGAGATCTCACAAGCAAGGAGGTATACAATTCGACAATTGGTCTAACAACCCATATCCATCGGAGGGTGCCACATGCAGACCCTGTACCCAACACGCAATTTCACAATCAACTGGATTTGATTCGGGTACCCCACGTAATTATATTAGACATTTACTTCTTCTTGAAACAGACTCCCAATTAGACTCAATCGTGCTTTACTTCACCCTTAGAATTCATCTGTTTCAGGACTCAGTCCCATCGGGCTTGAGGGCTCGGCCCAACTTGGTCTTTACTGTACAACCCTGGCCCAACATCGGCCCACAATTAAAGTTTGAAAATACTTTTGGGTTCTAATTAATCTTATTAAATTTAATTAAGCCCAATAACTAAGGCCCAATGGTTCTTTCTTAAGTTTAAGCCCATTAAGTGAAATTAGGCCCAATAGGGTCTAAGGCCCATTTACTATTCCCAAGCCCATGATTTAATGTTGGGTGATTAAAATATCTCAAGGCCCAATATTTTATTAATTTCGTGCAAGGCCCAAGCCCAAAATTTAATGTTAGCCTATTAAGCCCGTTTTGATTATTTTAGGCCCAATTTAATAGCCTAAGCCCATGTACATTATTGGGCCCTAAGTTTTTACATTCAAGACCATAATTAAGGCCCAATTCCACTTAAATTTTCGTCCAACCTATGGCCCATTAAATTGTCTTAAGCCCACATGTAGCAAAGTGGCCCAATTAGCTTAAAAACTAAACCCCAAGCCCATTAGAATTCTTTGGCCCGTTATCCACACGCATGAGCCCAAAATTTCAGCCTCAAATAACCATCTCTAGGCCCAATTTTAATCTGAATTTACGTCCATTGGCAAGCCCATTTCCATATCTTAGGCCCATAAGCTTATATTAAGTTAGTTTGGCCCAATTTAAGCCCCTAGGCCCATTGACACTCTTCGGCCCTATGTCTTCACGCCTAAGGTCATCATCCTCAGCCCAACATCCATACTTTCGAGGTCCATTATAATCCCTCAAGCCCACACGCACGGCCCAATAAGATGATCCTCAAATTGGCCTAAAGCTCATTAACCATAATCATCCATTTACTACACTAATCACCTTATTTCATCCTCTAACAACCAAACACACATGCATACAACAAGCCTAGGCCACGATTAGGGGTAGAGCTTACCTATTAGGGGCTGGAATCAACGACGAAGGCGGCTTGGACTCCGGGCGGTTCGAGGCGGCAAAGTCAGCTTGCACACCTCTGCTTCAAACGGGATTTCAGAAAGATTTAGAACTCCGTTTGAGTTGATTTTTAGTTCAAATGAAAGATAAGAGAAAGACGAAGATACTCACACTGGTTTGGACTCAATCGGAGTAGCGATGCTCCCGGAATCGACGAAACATCGCGGACACAGAACACTGGAATTTCGGGCTGTGCGGGGGTCACGGTTTTGGCAAGGTTCGAGGGGGTTTCAGGGCTGATCTTGGGAAACCACTTATAGAACCTTGAAGCCCTTCGTCTTGTGGTCACGTGAGAGAAAACGGGGGTCGATTCGGGCCCCGAATGAGCCAGAACGAACGATTTCTTCCCAGACGCGCACTGGAATCCGCCGCGACGGGATTGCTACAGTCGACTTTGGGGAGCTTCTCCGGCCAGCTCCGGTGGTTTCTTGGTGCGAGCCAGGTGGCGTTGGAACGGTCTTGAAGAGAGTGAGAAAATGGAGGTGGTTTCGTGTCGTTTGGAATTTTGTAGAGAAAGTTATGGCTTCTGGAAGACAGGTGGTGCAGCTGGCCGGTGGAGAGAAAAACCGAGAGGGAGAGAGCGAGAGAGAGCGATCTGGTCGGGGTTTTCCTCAAGCCACGAAAATGGAAGGGAACGGAGCCTAGAAGACCTACCAAGGTGAGTGGAGGAAGATGGACGGCCGACGGTGGCGGAGCGACGGCGGAACGGCGGCGGCAACGGGCGGCGTTCATGAGCGGCCGACGGGGAAACAAGAGGAAGAAGAAGAAGAATGGAGAAGAAGAAGATGAAAGGAAGATGGTGGTCGGCCAAAATGAGGGATGAGGGAAGAGAGAGAGAGAGATTACAAGATTATAATAGGATTTTCATAAAATTAATATAAGTTAGTGGTGTTAGGTTGAGGTAGGTTGTACTTGATATGACTTGGATGAGACTTGATTGATGTGCATTGGGAATTGAGCCTTGATTTGATTGATGTGATTGATGAGATTGATGTGACACTTGATTGATTTGACACTTGATTTGACTTGCCTTGATTTGCGTGCCAAATGCACCGATCGAGTCCCGAGCGTGAACGAACTTCTGACTGGATTTGGTTTCGTTCTATCGTACTCGCTCTCAAATAATCCTATTTGATCTAATTCTAAGGACTGAGCATTTACCGGGGGCATTTCGGTAATTTTTCATTCACGTCTTGCTTCTCGACGTGCACCGGCTGTCTGCCCTTCGGGCGACATTTTTGAAACTGAATCCATTTCTCCATTGTGATTATCTTAGTAATTCGATTGTCCACTGTCGGATTTCATTTCGTGGGCAAATTCATTAAACACCGACTCCGTCGAAATCTCAGACCAACGGGTGGCTGTTTGGAAAATTTCCCAGGTAGCCATTCCCTTTTGGTTAGTCGTCTCAAAGTGGCCAACTTTGAGTGAGGATCAATCAGAGCGCATTTATGAAATATACCCATTCATTCCGAAATCCCGATAACTGGGTCGAATTTTCAGACTGTCACACAGGTCACATATTTTTTGATGAGCAACAGGTGCAGGTAGTGATTGGCTTTTTGCCCTATAGTTGAGAGCACATGAAAGTCAATCGAACCCATAATGAGAATGTTAAGACCTTCGAGGATAGTATGTGCCACCTTGAGCTAGAGGAGGATCGCCTTCTAGCTATTAAGACACAAATTGACCTGTATTTTACTAGCTCTGGCTCTGGCTCTGGCTCGCATGGAGCTTTGGGCTCTAAGCGTAAACATCATGGTGGGTTCAAGAATCGAAAAGGTAAAGGAGTGGAACCATCTGGCGAGAAATCAAAGTTTGACAAGTATGGAAAAAGGAAACGTCCCTTTAAGAGAAACATTTCAAGGGTGAAAATGTTACAATTGTGGCAGGAAGGGTCACTTCGCTCGTAATTGTGGTGAGCTGAATAAAGTAGAAACCGACCCTTTATACGCTTAAAAGTGTTAGTTATATATCAAGTTCGATATTTTTGACTGAATCTCATTCTTTGTGGACTGTAAACTCATGAGCCACATATCATGTAGCCAGAGACATACTTTTGTGGAATTTCGACGAATTTCACGTGGAGCGAAATGGATCTATGTGAGAAATAACTCCAGAGTAAAAGTTAAAAGAATTGGCACCTGCCAACTTGTCATGCACGATAGTCGCACTTTGTTCCTTCATGATGTCCTACATGCTTCAGAGATTCATCGAAATCTTGTCTCTATATTAGTACTAGTCAAACTTGATTTTTATATGAATTTTCATGACAATAACGTGAATTTGTTGTTAGGTATAACTTTTTATGGTTCATGTTATTTTAATGATGGCTTTATTGTGTTGAGTGTTGAAAACACTAATGTTAATATTTGTTATTTCCTGTTTACACCTTCTTATATTATTGATAATGATGTGAACATATAACATGCTAGACTTGGTCATATCGACTAACAAAGTTTGAATAGATTAGTCAAAGGGACCTTAATAGGCAATATTGGCAAAGTCAAATTGCCCATTTGTGAGTATTGCCTAGTAAAAAAAATAACTCGAAAGCCATTTGAAAAATGAACTAGAGCTAAATTTCCATTGCAATTAATTCATACTGACATCCGTGGCTCAATGAATGTAAGGACAAGGCACGAGGTTGTATACTTAATCATTTTTATAGATGATTACACTCGATTCAGATATGTCTATTTGGTTTCTCATAAATCTGAAGTGTTAAGTTGCTTTAAGATATTTATAACCTTAGTGGAAAATCAATTAGATAAGAAAATAAAAGCATTAAAATCCGATCGAGGTCGAAAATACTTATCTGATAAGTTTAGAAATTTGTGTGATGAAAATGAAATAGAAAGACAATTATCTATCCCATACACTCTGCAGCAGAGTGGTGTTGTAGAAAGAAGAAACAAAACCCTAATGAAAATGGTTAAGTCTATAATGGCACAAACTAATTTTCCAATCATCTTTTGGGGTGATGCTTTGTTAACTGCCATCTATGTACTTAATCGTGTGCCTTCAAAGTCAGTCTCTATCACGCCATATGAGTTGTAGACAAGTCAAAAACCTGATTTGAGTTTTCTTAAACCTTGGGGTTGTGCACGTGTCCTCTCATAAATATGAAAAATTGGGACTTAGAGGCAAAAAGAGTATTTTCATAAGATACTTAGAACACTCAAAAGGATATGTGCTCATAGGCGAGTAAGAAAGCGGAAGCATGACTGAATTTGAATATCGAGATGTCACATTCTTAAAGAATGACTTTTCGCAAAATAGCGAAATAGGTGAAGATTATTCTCTATTTGAGACCTTGGATTAAGATAATGGGATAGATGAAAATAATGATCCGAGTGGAAGCAATATGAGAAGTGGAGAATTAAGTACGAACCAGTCTCAATTGCAACCACTTGATGAGACAATGTCGTTATCTGATTTGAGTGGGAGCATAATGGAGAATGAAGTGCTTAGGATACAACTTCTCCAAGATGAACAAGTCGTAAAAGCATTCCTCGTCGATGCTTTGAGATTAAAGAGGAAGCTTTCATAGTCGCTCCACAAGATGAGGATGAGCCAAGGAATGTAAATGAGGCTCTATCTTGCCCTGATAAGGAAATGTGGATGAAAGCAATGGAAGAAGAAATAGAATTAATGAGATTGAACAAAGTTTAGAAACTGATTGATATTTTGCAAAGACGTAGAGCCATTGGACATGAATGAGTTCTCAAAATAAAGCGTAAAACTGATGGCTCAATTAAGAGCTATAAGGCTCGCCTTGTGATGAAGGGGTATAACTAACAGGAATGAATTGACTATGAGGATACTTTTTATCCTGTGGTAAGATTTACTTTAATTCACCTTATTTTGGTAATAGTGGCTAGCTTGGATCTTGAATTACATCAGATAAATGTAAAGACTACTTTTCTCAATGGAGAATTAGAAGAAGAGATTTATATGGAACAACCTGTTGGGTTTGTCACTAAAGGCTAAGAATATAAAGTATGTCGACTTTTGAGATCGATATATGACCTCAAGTAGTCTTCAAGACAATGGTATATACATTTTCATAATACTGTAATGGCATATGATTTTGAGATGATTAATGAAGATAATTGTGTATATATAAAAGGATCCAAAGGTCATTTTATGATTTTATCATTATACGTTGATAATATACTGATTGTTGGAAGCAATATGGAGTTTGTCAAGATACTCAAAAGTTGGCTATCTTCTAATTTTGAAATGAAAAACATGGATGAAGCTATGTATATCCTTGGAGTTAACATTTCAAGAGATCGTTCGAGAAGGTTGTTATCTCTTTCGCAAGAGATTTACATAAATAAATTCTTTGAACGATTTCGTATGTAAAACAGTAAACCCATGGCTACTCCTGTTGCAAAAGGAGAAGGTCTGAGCTGTAAAATGTGTTCTAAGACTCCACAAGAGTAAGAAAGAATGAAAAGCATTCCTTATGTGAGTGTCGTTGGAAGTTTAATGTATTATATGATGCGTACTAGACCTGATATTTGTTATGTAGTTGGATTGGTGAGTAGATACCAATCCAATCCAGTCAAGCACATTGGGTTGCTGTCAAAAGAATCCTGAGGTATTTGAAAGCTATTGCTGATTATGAGCTCAGTTATCAAGGAAGTAACCTGTACTTTAAGGGCTACACTGATGCTGATTGGGGAGGAGATTTAGATGAGAGAAAATCAATCTTTAGAAATGTGTTTTTACTGAATAATAGCACCATATCATGGAGCAGTAAGAAGTAAAAGTGTATTTATCAACTATGGAGTTTGAGTTTGTGGCTTTGTCAGCAATAGCGTAAGAGGTTATCTGGCTTAGGAGATTTTTAAATTATTTTGGTGTCATTGATGGTTTGTTGGTAAACTGTAATAGCCAAGCAGCAGTAGCTTGCACCAAAAATCCCATATTCCACTGTAAGACCAAACACATAGATATTAAGTATAACTATGTTAAAGATGTAGTTGCATGAAAGGATGTGAACGTAGAGTATATATCTATACATAGAATGTTAGCAGATTTGATGGCGAAACCGATTTCAAGAGATGTTTTTCATAGTCATGTAAAATCTCTTGGATTGCGTAGGATGTAATATACTGTACATTGTAATTTCCCTAAATGTTCACAGTTAATGAAGTTTGAAGTTATTACCTATGAATTTTTGTAACATTTATGGATAATGAATCTTGGTGCTTTATGCTGATAAGGAATGTCGGACAGATGAGAGATTAGCCCGCTCACATGGGTAATTGCCTCTATTTACTTCGTAATGAATAGAGATGAGAAGAAATTTAAGCTCATTATCTAGGTGATAATTGAGAGCTCGAGCTTAAATATATGTGTCGCGTTAACGGAATGTTGAGATGAGGACTCAATATTTATCATGTCCGAAAGTGAAATAACCCATATATTTTACTTTATCTGTCTTTATTGCCAAATGTGTGTTTCGATGGATACTTTTGAGTAGAATAATCACGTGAACTCAAGTTAGACATCGAGTTTGTCTAAACTATCATATGTACGATATTGAATGAATAGACATACGCTCCATAGAAGAGGAAAAAATACCATAATACGTATTTCATATTACATATGTAGGAATCGACCAATGAGAGTTGGCAAAAGTTTAGAACTCAACTTTATAAGTCGTGTGAGACTCTCGAGATTAATAATTCCTCATTTAGTGCCCTTACAACTCTTCACTATTCTTAATATCTCTATTTAGTATTTGCTATATTAGAGTATTGCCTATGGTCATGAATTGATTCGATCTAACGCGATATTTCTAGAAAAGTGACATGAACTGAGATTGGGAGGTCAATGGAAGAGAAAGATTGATTTAGAGTTTTAAGTCACATTATAGATTTGTATTCATAGACTGGTTAGTTATGATTATTTGGTGTGATCATAACTATGAATATAACATATCACGCTTAAATGAGATCGAGAGAAAGATATGTGTGTGACTGATCAATCTTAGGTACAACATACGAAAATTTATTTTTAATTATGTCCAAACTTTGAGTTGTCATATACTCCCAATGGATGTACGACAATGAGCTCTCAGTGTATGCTAGTCGAACAGATTATTTGTCAATATGAACTTTGTAGAGAAAAGAGAGTTATGTTTAGCCTTCCATGGGCAAGTAGGAGCTGTTTGGTCTATTTGGGTGAGTGAGAGATGTTGGAGTGCATGGGGCTTACCGTGAACACCCCTGTAGGGAAGAACACCCCATGCCCACTATTAGTAACTGCTAAGTAGTTATCTATGTTTGATTTTTTTTTTTTGAAAAGATACGTTCTTTTGAGAGAAGTTATATCTCTCTCCCTCTCTCTCTCTCTCTCTCTCTCTCTCTCTCTCTCCCCCCTCACTCTCGTCAGTTAATTGATGAAAAGAGAACGACGATAGATGATACTCTCATTCTTCACTATTGATTTGCGATTGAAGCGTGGAATCTCTCTGAATTGTAAAATGACTCTTAATCTATGGCAATTACGGTACGTCCATTGTGTGAAGTGTCGTTCAATCAGTGATACAAGTTAGGTTAGGGCATGTTCTTTCGCACGTGTTTTGTTAAGAAACAATGAATCTGTTTTCCCCTTCAAATCTAGAAATCATTATCACCAAAAAAGCCCCCAATGAATTCAAGGCAGATAATGAATTGAAGTGACCAAAAACATAAGGACATACCATAATATTGTCTTTTTGGCTAGTAAAAAAGCATCCAGGAGACTATAACATTTCAAAAACACCAACCAAGACCAAACCTTGATTTCTAGAACTAAATGTGACAATTCCAGTATATTAGGGAATGCGTGGGAAGTACCTTGTCCATGAGAAAATAGCCCATCGTTGGCATGTACTGCACAAAATACATCACAGCAAGTACAGGCTACAAAAAAGCCACTTGATCCATGAGATATACATGCAATTAAGTTGAGAATGAGTATAGAGAGGCATTGCATCGTATAATTCTATTGGATGACATGTTCAGCATGGTACTATCTTCATGCACATATGTGCCCTTCAAAAGAGTGGCAATAGATTGTAACCATAGTTCATCAAACTATACACTACTCGTGGCTCACCATTGAGCTCATACCTATTTTGAGAGTACTTCATATCATCAAACTAAAAATACTAATCCAGTTCATTAGGAGTGTTCTTCAAGTGCATTTCCTTCCGATGATCCAACTTGGCCTTAGTCCTCAAAGTTGGCCATAAGAAGCAATTATCTGCTATGGAATATTTACAATAGAGCTTGCTCTATTAGAAGCACTCATACTATTGAAGAGTACTTGCCTAATGAAACTATCAAATTGAATTTGCCTCGCCTTGCACTCTTTAAAGTGTTATCATTTAGGAATCAAATATGTTTTTCAATAATATTGGGGAATTTGTTGATATCTTGGATTTATCAAATGCTAAGTTGCAAGAGTGTCTTTCTAACATGAAACAAGAGAGAAGCACCGCTAAATGCTGACATTTTGTGGGACTTCATTCCTCAAACATAAAGTTTTTGAAGTAACATCACAATTGGGTCTTTTTCCATTTCTATGGCAGATCATGCACATTAGTAATTTGACAAAGGTTCTATAGGAAACTTCTGAACTCTTGAACGAAGTTGGAGCACGACGTTGAAAATAAAGAGAACATACTGTTAGTGGAGTAGTTAATCTCCTATTATTCAGTAAAGTGGTACTTATATATTAATAACTTAATAAATTTTGAGAGTCACAGAGATAATTTTACCCTTTATACTTCTAACACTCTCCCTCAAGCTGGAGCATAGGTATTAATCATGCCCAGTTTGTCACAAATATGCTGTATCCTCTCAAAACCCAAAGGTTTAGTAAAAAGTCCGCAAGTTGTTCATTAGTTTTAACGTGATTGGGAAGAATCATTCCACTTTATAGCTTTTCTCGAATAAAATGACATTCAACCTTAATATATTTTGTTCTCTCATGAAACACAGGGGCGGAAGCTATATGCATTGCAGACTTATTATCAAACCACAAAGGCATAGGAACTGAAGCTTTAAAGCCTAACTCAATTAATAACTGCCGAATCCACACTAATTCACATGTTACTTTTGCCATGACTTTATATTCTAACTCAGCACTGGAGTGGGCAATAACACTTTGTTTCTTACTTTTCCTTGACATTATATTTCCTCCAACCAACGTATAATAGTCAGTAGTTGATCTTCTATCATTTGGAGACCATGCCCAATCAGTTTTAGAAAATCCTTTAATTCTATTATGACCATGATTTTTGTAAACAATTCCTTTTTTTTGGAGTCTTCTTTAAGTACATTAAAATTGGAATTACTGCATCCTAGTGAGATATACAAGGGGAAGACAGAACTGGCTTACCACGCTAACTAGAAAGGCAATGTTTGATTAAGTAATTGTAAGATGATTTAGTTTGCCTATCAATCTTCTATATCTCTCAGGATTATCAAAAAGCTCTCCTCACTCAGCAATTAATTTACCTCTTAATCCATGGGTGAATCAAGAGGCTTTTATCTCAACATACCTGTCTCAGTGAGTAAATCCAAGACATATTTTTTTGTGACAGAATAATATCTTTTTGTGACTGTGCCACCTCAATACCTAAAAAATACTTCAATTTTCTTAAATTCTTAGTTTGAAATTGTTTTTGAATACATACCTTCAATTTAGTTATACCAACCAAGTCATCTCGTGTGATAATAATATCATCCACATATACAATCAAGAATAGTGTGCCTTTACTTGCCTGTCTATAAAAAAAAAAGAATAATCATTGACTCATCTAGATAGTCCAAAAGAAAGTACAGCATTAGAAAATCTTCTAAACCACGCCTACGAAGATTGCTTCAACCCATACAAAGATCTTTTTAATTTGCAAACTAGTCCTCCAGACTCCACCTAAGCAACAAACCTCTGAGGTTGCTCCATATAAACTTCTTCATGTAAAGTGCCATATAAAAAGGCATTCTTGACATCACGTTGAAATAAGGGTCAATTATAGGCGGCAGCAAGAGAGATCAAAATACAAATAGAAGTAAGCTTGGCAATATGAGAGAAAATATCTAGATAATCAATCCCATATACCTAAACATACCCTTTTGTAACAAGTCTTGCTTAAAAGCAAGAGAACTGTCAGGATTGACTTTCATAGCATACACCCACCTACAACTAATAATAGTTTTTCCTGGAGGAAGAGATACCAAGTCTCAAGTTTGATTAACTTGTAAAGCCTTTAATTCTTCTTCCATAGCTATCCTCCAGCCAAAGCTTTGTAATTGAATGTTTATTCCAGGCATGTGTACCTCTAAGATGAGCAATAGGAAGATCAAGATCAGACTCAAAAGGAGGACCAACTAATGGCGGATCTGGGACAAAAGATGATGTAGTAGTGTAGCAGGAAGGGGGGAAGTATGAACTCGACTATCAAGGAGAGTGATAAGTAAGTATATGAAGGAACTCCTCTTTACTCTGTCTTGAGTCGAGTTCATACTTCCCCCCTTCCTGCTACCACTTACTACATCATCTTTTGTCCCAGATCCGCCATTAGTTGGTCCTCCTTTTGAGTCTGATCTTGATCTTCCTATTGCTCATCTTAGAGGTACACATGCCTGGAATAAACATTCAATTACAAAGCTTTGGCTGGAGGATAGCTATGGAAGAAGAATTAAAGGCTTTACAAGTTAATCAAACTTGAGACTTGGTATCTCTTCCTCCAGGAAAAACTATTATTAGTTGTAGGTGGGTGTATGCTATGAAAGTCAATCCTGACAGTTCTCTTGCTTTTAAGCAAGACTTGTTACAAAAGGGTATGTTTAGGTATATGGGATTGATTATCTAGATATTTTCTCTCATATTGCCAAGCTTACTTCTATTTGTATTTTGATCTCTCTTGCTGCCGCCTATAATTGACCCTTATTTCAACGTGATGTCAAGAATGCCTTTTTATATGGCACTTTACATGAAGAAGTTTATATGGAGCAACCTCAGAGGTTTGTTGCTTAGGTGGAGTCTGGAGACTAGTTTGCAAATTAAAAAGATCTTTGTATGGGTTGAAGCAATCTTCGTAGGCGTGGTTTAGAAGATTTCTAATGCTGTACTTTCTTTTGGACTATCTAGATGAGTCAATGATTATTCTTTTTTTTTTATAGACAGGCAAGTAAAGGCACACTATTCTTGATTGTATATGTGGATGATATTATTATCACACGAGATGACTTGGTTGGTATAACTAAATTGAAGGTATGTATTCAAAAACAATTTCAAACTAAGAATTTAAGAAAATTGAAGTATTTTTTAGGTATTGAGGTGGCACAGTCACAAAAAGATATATATTCTGTCACAAAAAAAATATGTCTTGGATTTACTCACTGAGACAGGTATGTTGAGATAAAAGCCTCTTGATTCACCCATGGATTAAGAGGTTAAATTAATTGCTGAGTGAGGAGAGCTTTTTGATAATCCTGAGAGATATAGAAGATTGATAGGCAAACTAAATCATCTTACAATTACTTAATCAAACATTGCCTTTCTAGTTAGCGTGGTAAGCCAGTTCTGTCTTCCCCTTGTATATCTCACTAGGATGCAGTAATTCCAATTTTAATGTACTTAAAGAAGACTCCAAAAAAAAGGAATTGTTTACAAAAATCATGGTCATAATAGAATTAAAGGATTTTAAAACTGATTGGGCATGGTCTCCAAATGATAGAAGATCAACTACTGACTATTATACGTTGGTTGGAGGAAATATAATGTCAAGGAAAAGTAAAGAACAAAGTGTTATTGCCCACTCCAGTGCTGAGTTAGAATATAAAGTCATGGCAAAAGTAACATGTGAATTAGTGTGGATTCGGCAGTTATTAATTGAGTTAGGCTTTAAAGCTTCAGTTCCTATGCCTTTGTGGTTTGATAATAAGTCTGCAATGCATATAGCTTCCGCCCCTGTGTTTCATGAGAGAACAAAATATATTAAGGTTGAATGTCATTTTATTCGAGAAAAGCTATAAAGTGGAATGATTCTTCCCAATCACGTTAAAACTAATGAACAACTTGCGGACTTTTTACTAAACCTTTGGGTTTGAGAGGATACAGCATATTTGTGACAAACTGGGCATGATTAATACCTATGCTCCAGCTTGAGGGAGAGTGTTAGAAGTATAAAGGGTAAAATTATCTCTGTGACTCTCAAAATTTATTAAGTTATTAATATATAAGTACCACTTTACTGAATAATAGGAGATTAACTACTCCACTAACAGTATGTTCTCTTTATTTTCAACGTCGTGCTCCAACTTCGTTCAAGAGTTCAGAAGTTTCCTATAGAACCTTTGTCAAATTACTAATGTGCATGATCTGCCATAGAAATGGAAAAAGACCCAATTGTGATGTTACTTCAAAAACTTTATGTTTGAGGAATGAAGTCCCACAAAATGTCAGCATTTAGCGGTGCTTCTCTCTTGTTTCATGTTAGAAAGACACTCTTGCAACTTAGCATTTGATAAATCCAAGATATCAACAAATTCCCCAATATTATTGAAAAACATATTTGATTCCTAAATGATAACACTTTAAAGAGTGCAAGGCGAGGCAAATTCAATTTGATAGTTTCATTAGGCAAGTACTCTTCAATAGTATGAGTGCTGCTTCTAATAGAGCAAGCTCTATTGTAAATATTCCATAGCAGATAATTGCTTCTTATGGCCAACTTTGAGGACTAAGGCCAAGTTGGATCATCGGAAGGAAATGCACTTGAAGAACACTCCTAATGAACTGGATTAGTATTTTTAGTTTGATGATATGAAGTACTCTCAAAATAGGTATGAGCTCAATGGTGAGCCACGAGTAGTGTATAGTTTGATGAACTATGGTTACAATCTATTGCCACTCTTTTGAAGGGCACATATGTGCATGAAGATAGTACCATGCTGAACATGTCATCCAATAGAATTATACGATGCAATGCCTCTCTATACTCATTCTCAACTTAATTGCATGTATATCTCATGGATCAAGTGGCTTTTTTGTAGCCTGTACTTGCTGTGATGTATTTTGTGCAGTACATGCCAACGATGGGCTATTTTCTCATGGACAAGGTACTTCCCACGCATTCCCTAATATACTGGAATTGTCACATTTAGTTCTAGAAATCAAGGTTTGGTCTTGGTTGGTGTTTTGTGAATGTTATAGTCTCCTGGATGCTTTTTTACTAGCCAAAAAGACAATATTATGGTATGTCCTTATGTTTTTGGTCACTTCAATTCATTATCTGCCTTGAATTCATTGGGGGCTTTTTTGGTGATAATGATTTCTAGATTTGAAGGGGAAAACAGATTCATTGTTTCTTAACAAAACACGTGCGAAAGAACATGCCCTAACCTAACTTGTATCACTGATTGAACGACACTTCACACAATGGACGTACCGTAATTGCCATAGATTAAGAGTCATTTTACAATTCAGAGAGATTCCACGCTTCAATCGCAAATCAATAGTGAAGAATGAGAGTATCATCTATCGTCGTTCTCTTTTCATCAATTAACTGACGAGAGTGAGGGGGAGAGAGGAGAGAGAGAGAGAGAGAGAGAGAGAGAGAGGGGAGAGAGATATAACTTCTCTCAAAAGAACGTATCTTTTCAAAAAAAAAAAAATCAACATAGATAACTACTTAGCAGTTACTAATAGTGGGCATGGGGTGTTCTTCCCTACAGGGGTGTTCACGGGTAAGCCCATGCACTCCAACATCTCTCACACACCCAAATAGACAAACAGCTCCTACTTGCCCAGGGAAGGCTAAACATACTCTCTTTCTCTACAAAGTTCATATTGACAAATAATCTGTTCGACTACATACACTGAGAGCTCATTGTCGTACATCCATTGGGAGTATATGACAACTCAAAGTTTGGACATAATTAAAAATAAATTTTCGTATGTTGTACCTAAGATTGATCAGTCACACACATATCTTTCTCTCGATCTCATTTAAGCGTGATATGTTATATTCATAGTTATGATCACACCAAATAATCATAACTAAACAGTCTATGAATACAAATCTATAATGTGACTTAAAACTCTAAATCAATCTTTCTCTTCCATTGACCTCCCAATCTCAGTTCATGTCACTTTTCTAGAAATATCGCGTTAGATCGAATCAATTCATGACCATAGGCAATACTCTAATATAGCAAATTACTAAATAGAGATATTAAGAATAGTGAAGAGTTGTAAGGGCACTAAATGAGGAATTATTTAATCTCGAGAGTCTCACACGACTTATAAAGTTGAGTTCTAAACTTTGCCAACTCTCAGATGGTCGTTCCTACATATGAAATATGAAATACGTTATTATGGTATTTTTCCTCTTCTATGGAGCGTATGTCTATTCATCAATATCGTACATATGATAGTTTAGACAAACTCGATGTCTAACTTGAGTTCACGTGATATTCTACTCAAAAGTATCCATCGAACACACATTTGGCAATAAAGAAGATAAAGTAAAATATATGGGTTATTTCACTTTCGGACATGATAAATATTGAGTCCTCATCCAACATTCGTTAACGCGAACAATATATTTAAGCTCGAGCTCTCAATTATCACCTAGATAATGAGCTTAAATTTCTTCTCATCTCTATTCATTACGAAGTAAATAGAGGGCAAATTACCCATGTGAGCGGGCTAATCTCTCATCTGTCCGACATTCCTTATCAGCATAAAGCACCAAGATTCATTATCCATAAATGTTACAAAATTCATAGGTAATAACTTCAAACTTCATTAACTGTGAACATTTAGGAAATTACAATGGACAGTATATACATCCTACGCAATCCAAGACGATTTTACATGACTATGAAAAAAACATTCTCTTGAAATCGGTTTCGCCATCAATCATGCTTAACATTATATGTATAGATATATACTCTACGTTTCACATCCTTTCATGCAAACTACATCTTTAACATAGTTATACTTAATATCTATGTGTTTGGTCTTACAGTGGAATATGGGATTTTTGGTGCCAAGCTACATGCCTGCTTGGCTATACAGTTTACCAACAAACCATCATTGACACCAAAATAATTTAAAAAATCTCCTAAGCCAGATAACTCTTACGCTATTGCTGACAAAGCCACAAACTAAAAACTCCATAGTTGATAAATACACTTTTACTTCTTACTGCTCCATGATATGGTGCCTATTATTCAGTAAAAAACCATACCTTTCTAAGATTGATTTTTCTCTCATCTAAATCTCCTCCCCAATCAGCATCAGTGTAGCCCTTAAAGTACAGGTTACTTCCGGATAACTGAGCTCATAATCAGCAATAGCTTTCAAATACCTCAGGATTCTTTTGACAGCAACCCAATGTGCTTGACTGGATTGGATTGGGTATCTACTCACCAATCCAACTACATAACAAATATCAGGTCTAGTACGCATCATATAATACATTAAACTTCCAACGACACTCACATAAGAATGCTTTTCATTCTTTCTTACTCTTGTGGAGTCGTAGAACACATTTTACAGCTCAGACCTTCCCTTTTGCAACAGGAGTAGCCCTGGGTTTACTGTTTTACATACGAAATCGTTCAAAGAATTTATTTATGAAGATCTTTGCGAAAGAGATAAAACCATCTTCGAACGATCTATTGAAAATGTTAACTCCAAGGATATACATAGCTTCATCCATGTTTTTCATTTCACAAATTCTAGAAGATAGCTCCAACTTTATTAGTATCTTGA
>JAGVVM010006770.1:0-28543 GCA_019149425.1 Psidium friedrichsthalianum
ATGTTTAAATAGAGACCCGTAACGTTTGCTTTTAAAATTACATAATTTTCATCTTCTGGCTAATTGACCTAAGAACCAACAGAGATATAGAAATTCTTTCTCCTATCACAACACACCGTAGGCTACTTTTATTTCACAGAACTGAAATGGAGAGCCTTGAGATTCTAATGAAAGATCTATCTGGACATGTAGAGCTCTGGAGAAGACAATCTCGGTCTGGGAATGGCAACCAGGGATTCATTTTCTTGACCACAATCCAAACTTGTCCAGAGCTCCAACTCCGCCCCTGGCGGTAGTTCCCATTCGAACGAATGCAAAAGAGAGGCCAAGACGTATGCTAACATCCTCTCTGCCAGCGGAAGCCCTGCACACATCCTCCGACCGAAACCGAAAGGCATGTACGTGAAGTTGTTACCCGAGAGATCATACTTACTGGGATCTTCCAAGAACCTCTCGGGTCGAAACTCCGTCGGTTTGTCCCAATTCTTTGGGTCCTTGTGGATGTAGCCCATGTTCAGGAATATGTTGCAGCCTTTCGGCATCGTGTAACCCCCGACGGCACAGGAGAGTCTGGGGTCCGAGGTATCAATAAGGGCAGCGCCGGGTGCAAGCGAAATGTCTCCTTGATGACAGCGTTGAGGCACTTTAATTTGGGCAACTGGTGCTCTTCGACCATCTTATCCTCCCCCACAACTCTGTCAATTCCTGGACTACTCTGTTCATCACAATTCGGTTCCAGCACTCAACCATCACCCACTCGACCATTGTTGCAGTCGTATCGGTTCCGCCAAGTACGATGTCCTATTCCACACAAGACTTGCCTTTATGTATTGTTACATGACTCGTTCATGAAAACTGGATATTTTATTTTATTATTTTATTTTTGTGAAATAAAAGTAAGTTATGTAACAAGTCTATATGAAGGCAAGTCTTTAAGGAACTTACATTATATATGTAAGAACTAGTCAGGTAGCTTAATAAACTTACCGTAAGAATGGCTTTGAGTGCTCCATCTTGTCCATTGGAGACTGATCATCTTCAATCTCCAAGTCCAGGAAAATCTGCAAAAGTCCTTTTTCTGTTCATTTGTCTTAGATTCTTTTTCTTCTGCTCGAACATTTCATTTGTTCTTCCTTGGTGCACATTCGACAACAGACTGAATAAAAGCATCAAGCCATGATGCACCCTTTTCATGTCCCTTTCCACTCCTTGCAGGTCAAGCCAAGCAAGTGCTGGGAAAAAGTCCGAAACATTCGGAGAGCCTACGAGCTCCATGAATTTGCCCACCATCTTTCGGAACTCAGCGCCCATGCTTCGGGCTTCTCTCCTGTGAGCGTCCCTCCCCACAGCATCGCCATCACTGTGTTAATCAAGATCAGAAAGGTCCACTCGCCGATATCCACTGGCACCCCGATTTTTGGTACAGATCGCTCAAAACTTTCCTGACCTCCTGCCTTCTCAAATCATAAGACACATCAAGACTCGCATTACTCATCATCTGCCGCACGAACAGTTTGCGGAGATTCCTCCAATAAGGTCCCTGGCTTGAGAAGGCAATATCCCTTGCGCCGTATGTCCCAATGGTAGCGGCAATGTTTCGGGTCCCGGTTGGCGAACGTCAAGTCCTGGTCCCGCACGATCTCTTTGGCCAGTGACGCAGAGCTAACCACGATATATAGCTTGCTTCCGAGCTGGATTTTGTAGATGGGGCCGTAGGTCTCAGCCAACTCAGCAAATTTCCGGTGGAGATCGGTCCCTAGGAATGGGAGGTACCCGAGGAATGGCAAGCCTCGGGGCCCTGGCGGCATTGGAGGGGTCGCGTTTTTCCTTCTCCTGCACAAAAATAAAAAACTAAGAGCTGCGATTGCTATGCAAGCAGCGTTGTAGTAGCTCGAGGAATTGCTTCATTCGCTTCTTTAGCATGCCACAACCACGGCCAGGAGCCGTTGGAGTCTCCTTTTGACATTTCAGCTTGTGACAACGGGAAGAGGACTCGTTGAGCAAGAATGAGGAATTGCATCAAACGCTGAAGGTCTTTCTGGGGACGGTTTGGTCTCTGATAGATGACATAGGAAAGGCTGTTAAGGAAAGTAAACCGTTCTAGTTAGAAACAATGACACACCAACAGTTAATGTATGTATTCAATAACATTTCATGCAATCAGTAACTTTCTACAAGAAATTCGACTTTAATCTATGAATAACCACTTACTTGTTTGCATGACAAGTAAGATATCATTTACAGTGGGATTTTCTATGTTAAACTTATTGTCCCATATAAAAAAGAAAAAAAGAAAAAACAACAAGTTTGAAGGTAACTAATAATTTCTACAACTTAATAGTAAGTTACTAGGAATTTATATGAGGTTGGTAACTTATTGACATGATTAGTAAGTTTTTTGGCTAAAATTTAACAATCAGCAACCCGGTTTTACTTAAACGAATGTTAGGTGTGGGCAAACAGCTAATTGCCCCACGTTGTCTAGCAAGTACTGATAAAAGCTTATTTTTCTCAGCAGATGCAAGTAAGAAGTTAATTAGATGAGATACGTGCAATCTTCAGCAAACCATGCTGGCAATAAAATAAATACATGCTTCGTAAACAACAGGGATCTGATTTTCCCTTGCTGGGGGTGGATTCGGCACGGTACGTTGAAGGATCGGCTTAGGATAAGAAAAAAATAACGATTATGTAACTACCTTTACACTAGACTTGTTAAACGGCTAGGGCGGTTTATAAGTGATTCGACCCAAATTGACACATTAACCCGTTTATGACCCAATTATGTGTATTGTAAATTTCTTGACCCAACCCAACCTGACCCATATTAATAAACACTTCTATATTTAGTCCAATCCAAGAAAACTTATTTATTATAAATTTTTGGAAACAAATTTATTACTAAATCATTGTGGATAATTTTATAATTTGAAAAAATCCGAATTATTTTATACTATTTCTTCCAGTACCAGCGCCGGCCGCCCCTTGCCTGTGACTGGTGAGGGTCGGCTAGCACCCTCGCTGGCTTTGTAGCAAAAAGAAGAAAGAAAAGAACGAAAGAAAATGAAAAAAGTAAAGAAATGGTAGAGGCCTCATAAATGGATTGTCTTAAGTGGGTTCTAAATGTGTTAAAAAAAATCCATTTATAACCCCCTTAGTTTGGGCTCTTTATTTTATAAATCCATGTTAGCTTGCTAAGGTTGTTATTATCACAACCAGCCCTTTGCCTCTCTTGGGGGTCTTGGCGGGTTTAGAGGTATTGCTATCGGTCAATAGCATGGACTCTCCCTAGTCCTACATCTTGTGACGTTGAATTTTGTTTTTGTGATAAGCAACCTAAAAGGTTACTAGAAGTCCCCACTAGCCTCTTGGGGTTGGCTGGAAATCAATTGAGACATGAGAGTGTTATCTTAATTCCTACACAACCATAATATCTAGGTCTGAAGATTTGTTTACGCTAACTAAATAATTAGCGCTCTTTCAATGCCTAACTAGTCAATATTTCTTAAGGTGGTCACACATTCTACATATCATTTAAAGCATACCAAGTATCTAACTAGTGCTAATAATGATTTTTCTGTCATTTCATGCAATTACCTACTTAATCCTTAACCTAGTAAATAGGAAAACGATTAATAGGTAATTTATCAAAAGACAATATTTCAATAAACACTCAATCAGGTAAAATATGGAAAATACAAGACTGAAATGTACACATAAAAATCAAATGTATAATGACCATATTTAAAGACAAACAATTCCGATACAAGGATCGGATACACGGTAATCAAATCGGATTAGGCATTGATTTTCAATCATCGCCAATCTGGAGACTAAAAAAGTTCAAACTAGGCCAAAAAGGCAATAAAAACCATTTTTATAATTTTCTGGATTTTTCTAAAATTTTTGGGGATTTGTTTTTTATTATATAGAAAGGGATCTGGGTCGGGTTCGATCAGAACAGGGCCCCGGCCTCAGAAACGCAACCCACGCCTAGATTACAACGGGGTAAGACACAATCACACCTGGCCCAGCAGACCAGAATTGAAAGAAAATGGCCCAGCTTGGCCAGCAAACAAGGACCACAGAGCTCGAAAAGCAGCAAGACAGATAAATCGTGCGAAGAAGGTATCTCAGTGAGCACCGATTCGTCGGTTTAAGCAAAACAGGGGCGCCTGGTCTGAGGGGTGGCTGGGCGTGGTGCAAGGAGCCGCGAAGGTTGGTAGCCAGCCGAAGTTCACCGATGGGTTGAAACGATGGTGGAATGGCAAGGCTCTAGGCCTGCTTCGTGCTCGGTGGAAGATAGATGGAGTATGGTGGTCGACGGTGAGGACGGAGGCAAAGGTGTATGAAGGGGAAGAAGGTCTGTGCCTTTCTCCACGAGCTCTCTTTTATACACAAGTAAAATGCCTCTCGTTCTCAACTTATCCTTCCAAGTTTTCTTTGTGTGGCCATGAGAGAGAGCGAGAGAAGTTGTGTAGGGAAAGAGTGGGTGACGTGAGAGTGTGAAAAGAGAGAGACGGGCTGACTGAAAAAAAAAAAAAAAACAGAAAGGGAAATGGGCCAAGCTTTGTGGGAAAAAGAGTACTTACTGGATCACGCGACTTCATGAAATATTCTCTGCTTAGTACTCGTTAGATTAGATTTCGCAAGGCGTGTCTCATTTTGTATTGGTGCTAAATCATTATAATATATGAATGCCAACATAATCCATTATGTGAGAAATGTCTAACTCACTCAAACTGGTAATTGGAAGGAGACTATATGTATATGAAGGGTATATATGACCAATTATGTAATCCACCCATTTTAATAGTTCTAAAAATTTCGGGAAAAGAGGAAATGGATTAGCAAGCTGATTTGGGCCGGACGAATTATGATTCAATTTGGATGAAGTTGTTGAATGTGGTGGGCCGTATATCGAATGGCGGTCGAGAAATGGCGAGTGGGCCCAGCCATTTAAATTTTCGGCCCAATTCAATTCAAGATGTTGGAGCAGCTTAGTGGGCTCGGCCCGCACAGGAATCGACCTATCTCGTTTGAGCTGCGTGTCTTCCAGCTGCAACGCGGGCCGCAGGTCCTAAAACCACTCCCCCCCCCCCCCCCCCCCCCCTTCCCTTCCCCCCGCGGCGCCCACAACAGCCAACGTGAGCCCAGGATTGGACAAGGGAGGGAGAGAGAGAGAGAGAGAGAGAGAGCCTTTTTCGTTACACCCTCGTAGGCCCATTGGCGTGAAATATTAGAAGCTGAATGCTCTTCCTCGGCAATATCCCCAGCGGAGGCAGAGGCTCTCCATTTCGGGTTTTTTTTCCAATTTAGGTTAATTTGTTTTTTTACCATTTAGGGTTGCAAATTTTTTTTTTACGGTTTTGGGTCAGGCGTGGCACTATGAGTGCCGCGCCCGGCCCGCATGGCACTTTCACTGCCGCGTGGGCCCGTTTCCTCTTTTTTTCGTTTTTTTTATTTTAAACCTTCATTTTATATAAATTTTGTAATTTTTGACACGTTTCTAATAATTTCAAATTTATATAAATTTGTATATATAATTTTTTCCTTTTGAAGCTTATTTTTTTTAACATAATTATTGATAGTTAATTAAAAATTTATTAATATGTATGTAATTAATTTATTGACTATGTAAATTTTCCTTTTCAAATTAATATGTACATAATTAATTTATTAATCTTTCTTTTCAAATATTATTTTTTTTTTTACTTTGAGGCTTATTTTTATAACTTAATTCTCAATAATTAATTAAAAACTTATTAAGAAATATGTAATTAGTTTATTTAGTATGTAAATACAAAAATCATAAAATAAAATTAATAAGATATGTAAAGACCACATATTCAGATTACAAGAACATGGATAACACGCTTAATAAATTAGTACCGTTGCATTTTTTTCCCGTGCAGTTGCATTTTTTTTTTTATAATTTCATAATTTAATGTATGTTTTTATGATAATTTTATATTTATATAACTTTATAAATATAAATGTTTATTTTATGAATATTATTTATTAATTATTTACATAGTAAATAATTTAATTACATACATCTTAATAAAATAATTAATTAAGTATTGATAATAATGTTATAAAAATAAGCTTCAAAAGGACAAAAAATTATATTTACAAATTTATATAAATATAAAGTTATAAGAATAAGTGAAAAAAATATGAAATTACAAAAAAAAAAACTACCAGGCTGCTGAATATTATTTATTAATTCTTTACATAGTAAAAAAATAAATTACATATATTAATACATTCATCAATTAATTATTGATAATTATGTTATAAAAGTAAGCCTCAAAAGGAAAAAAAATTAATATTTACAAATTTATTAAATTATAAATTTATACAATTATGTAAATAAATATGAAATTAAATTTAAAAAACTAACGTCCCAGCCTCATGAATATTATTTATTAATTATTTACATAGTAAATAATTTAATTACAAACATCTTAATTAAATTTACAATTAATTATTGATAATTATGTTATCAAAATTTACAATAAATTACATATACTAATACATTCATCAATTGATTATTGATAATTATGTAAAAATATATTTAAAAAATTATGTAAAATTAAAATTATACAAACATGTAAAAAAATATGAAATTTTTTAAAAAAATTATATTTACAAATTTTTATAAAGATAAAATTATTAAAAATTAGTAAGAAATTACAAAATTAAAAAAAGCTGCAGCATTGGCCTTCTGAATATTTTTAATTTATCATTTACATACTCAACAAATTAATTACATGCATATTAATAAATTTTTTTAATTAAATATTGATAATTATGTTATAAAAATAAGCTTGGAAATGAATAATAATTATATATACAAATTTATAGAAATTTGAAATTATTACAAACATGTCAAAAATTATGAAATTAAAAAAAGAAAAAAAGGCCGCACGGGTCACATGCGGCGGCACTAATTTATTAAGGTTGTTATCAATGTTCTTTTAATTTGAATATGAGATCTTTACATATCCCACCAATTTTATTTTATGAATATTTTATGAATATTTATTTACCTACTAATTAAACTAATTACATATATCTTACTAATTTTTTTAATTAATTATTGATAATTATGTTGTAAAAATAAGCCTCAAACTAAAAACATTACATTTTCAAAATTTATATAAATTTAAGGTTTAAAATATAATTACACCGTATTTAAAAAACCCTAAAAAAAAAAGAATCCGGGCCGCCCGGCCCGCGCGGCACTTTGAATGCCGCGCCCACCCCAAAACCGTAAAAAGATTTTTTCCAACCTAAAATGGTAAAAAAAAATATTAACCTAAATTGGAAAAAAAAGTAATCTTCAAAAGGGAAAAAATTATATTTAAAAATTTATATAAATATTAAATTATAAAAAATAGGTAAAGATTATGAAATTTTAAAAAATTTATCGCACCGGCCCGTGGATATTATTTATTAATTATTTACATATCAAATAAATTAAGTACGCATATCTTAATCAGATTTTCAATTAAATATTGATAATTATGTTGTAAAAATAAGCTTCAAGAGGAAAAAAACATTATATATTCAAAGTTATATATGTATAATTTTATAAAAACAAGTTAAAATTTACAAAATTTAAAAAAACAGCCGCACCGGCCTCATGGATTTTTTAAATTAATTATTTACATAGTCAATAACTTAATTACATATATCTTAATATAATTTTCATTTAAATTTTTGATAATTATGTTATAAAAATAAGCTTCAAAAGGAAAAATTAATATTTTAAAACTTATATAAATATTAATTTATAAAAACAAGTGAAAAAAGTACGAAATTACAAAAAAAGCTACCGTACCGGCCTCCTCAATATTATTTATTAATTATTTACATAGTAATAAATTAATTACATACATATTAATAAAATTTTCAATTAATTATTGATAATAATGTTATAAAAATAAGCTTCCAAAAGAAAAAGTTTATATTTACAAAGTTATATAAATTAAAAATTATTAAAATTACATAAATAAAAAACTAATTTAAAACAAACTGCTGCACTGACCTCTAAATATTTTATTATTAGTTATTTGCATAATTAAATTTTTTATTTAATTATTAATAATTATGTTATAAAAATAAGCTTCAAAAGAAAAATACTTATATTTACAAAGTTTTTAAAATATAAAATTATCATAAAAACATACATTAAATTATGAAATTGTAAAAAAAAAATGCAACTGTACGGAAAAAAATGCAACGATACTAATTTATTAAGCGTGTTATCCATGTTCTTTGTAATCTGAATATGTGGTCTTTACATATCTTATTAATTTTATTTTATGATTTTTGAATTTACATACTAAATAAACTAATTACATATTTCTTAATATTTTTTAATTAATTATTGAGAATTAAGTTATAAAAATAAGCCTCAAAGTAAAAAAAAAATATTTGAAAAGAAATATTAATAAATTAATTATGTACATATTAATTTGAAAAGGAAAATTTACATAGTCAATAAATTAATTACATACATATTAATAAATTTTTAATTAACTATTGATAATTATGTTAAAAAATAAGCTTCAAAAGGAAAAAATTTATATACAAATTTATATAAATTTGAAATTATTAGAAACGCGTCAAAAATTACAAAATTTATATAAAATGAAGGTTTAAAATAAAAACAAAAAAACAAAAAAAGGAGGAAACGGACCCGCGCGGCACTTGCCGGGCGCAGCACTCATAGTGCCGCGCCCGACCCAAAACCGTAAAAAAAAAGTTGCAACCCTAAATGGTAAAAAAAAAAAATTAACCTAAATTGGAAAAAAACCCCTCCATTTCCCGGTGAAGTTGAGCTCGATCGTCGGAACAAGTCCAGCGGCGTCGGAGGAGGAGGAATCGAGCAGACTTGAGATCAACCGCAACAACCACCTAAGGCAAGTCATCCTTCTATTTGCGTACTGGTTCAACCAATGCAGGACTGGTACCGGTGAGCACTGGAGGTAGAATAGAAGGATAAAAGAAAAAGAGGGGAAATACTGAGGCCGAAGGGTGACGTCTGAGTGAAAGGGAGGGACGGTAAAATGGGTACCCTGGGTGCATGTTTAGTAGGACAATGGGTAAGTCGAAACAGAGGCACACTTTGGTTCAGGTAATACCATTCGGACGCGGGCTGAACACTAAGAGGCCGAAGAGGAGGAGAGGCGGTTTACTCTAGAATCGAATTGTATATTGTGCTTGAATGCCGTTATCGTTTTCCTTTGAAGCTTGCGCTGGCTGTCCGTGGGTCTGGTTGTTGGACGGTCGATGGGTTTCTGCCAGTCGACTCCCCAACTCTTATGCTGGATTCATTCAGTAGGGAAGTCGGGAACAGGGGGTGCAGAGGTGGTGCTCTGCTGGGTAGCTCGGCATTAGAGCAGTTGGCGTAAATTCCTGAGGTTAACGGAGTATTTAGCAAAGGAAGCGAGTCGAGTGAGCTAGATTCTTGGCCTCGGAAGCATGTGGCGTGACAGAATGGCGTAGACGATGACCATCCAGCAAGTTTGATCATGAACCTTGTCCCCGTTGATGGCCGGATCTCGGTGCATGTATGAGATTTTATTAGGATTTGCCCGCGGAGTTTGTATTATGGACTGTATAGGCGTTGAACTATTGTAAAATAAAGGAAAAATGAATGATGAGACGTGGGGTTGGAAGTGCAGGCGTGAAGTGGCAGTGTTGGCATACTTGGTGACAAACCTGTACCGTGTTGCTGAACTAGATTAAGTGGAGCTTTGGGGAGGCCAAAAGGAAGGGAGGCAACGAGCTATGATGCAGTGGTCTGTTAGAAAATAAATATCCAGTAAGAAACAAAACAAAAACAAAGAAAAGGGAGGGGGTTAGACTTGTTTGTTTGGCCAGCAAGGTAGAATACTATGGAGCTAGAAGAACGTCCCATTGCAGCCGAAAAAATGGCGAGTAAGTGATGAAATATAACTCGTTGGGTAACGAGCTGTGGATGAGGAAGCGTAGATTGAGAATTGAGAAGCTTGTTGGATAGGATCAAATTATTGATCGGATCTACGGCAAAATGCCTTCGTTAGGTTAAGTAGGTCCGTTTATTTTTCATTCTGTGGCATGTTACTTTGGTGCTTATATACGAAAGTAATTGTTAAAGATAAAATGGATAGGTCACGAGGTTCGATATAGGTTTGGTAGACCATGCTAAACGGAAAATGTTAGAATCTACCACTGGAGACTTATTAATGCGTAACGTCAAACATAGGATGATTTTGTGTGTGTGTGTCATAGTCTTACATGTTGTGGAAGCAATTGGTTGAGGACCATGGTGATAAGCTTCGGGTTGTGAGATGAATCCCAGTGGAGTTTATGAGAAGATCCTGCTGTGTGATTGAGTAGCCTTGCTGTGTGACTAGGATAGTCTCTGAGGCGGTACAAGACATACTATAATAATTTAATTACGGTGGTTTGTTATAATGGTATTAGCAGATGAATATCCTAATTGTCTTCTCAATTTTAATGATCTCAATTTTCGCATTTCTTGAATACCATGTATGGTGTGACCAACGCGACCATGAGATCGTTATATGGTGATGGCCTAAGGGCTTGACGCTTAGCTAACTTACTGATGCTTGTCCATTTTATTGGTTGGATTATTAGTAATTTAGAGGTTTGACTTGCTGATATTATTATCTCACTTTTATATTGTTGAAATTTTTTTAGGCAAGTAGCATGGTGCAAGCCATGAGTAGTGGTGATGGTAGTTAGGTCAGACGCGGGAGACTTTTGTTGGGGTTTTAGTTTCTTTTTGGTACATCAGGTAGGGCTTTTGGTGACTTTTGATGCCACCCGACTATTCTTCCGGTGGTATTTAAAACATAACTCAACGTTTATTAGTCATAAACAAAAAAAGTGCCTTGCTTTTATTTGTTTGCTTGTATCTTATTTAAATTTAATCGTCAAGTCAATAGTACACGTGGCGAGCCTGGGATATCACGGCTCCGACGATCAACGAGGAACGCGACGTGCGAAAAATTATCAAGCGATATGTGATAATATTTCAACATGGCAAAAGGATAAGTAAAGGGAGACCACATATATATAAGGAAGATAATGAATATGACTGATGGGAGGTGGATGCACATAACTGAAAAGGATAGCACTATCTCTTATATTATGTTCGAATGTCCAATCCAATACTTAACATGATAAGTGAAGGAATATCACACGTAGATAGAGAGCACGGAAGACCCATTATTAAGTGATGTGAAAGAATAAATTTCGTCCGAGTGCTTCCCCAAGGTGATGCATGCACTTAGTTGAACACTATTGTATGTCGAGATGGATGGAGTCAAGTATGTATACTGTTGTTTGGGGGTGAACAGGTTTGCACTTAGATTTCCCCTAGATTCGTGGCTTTGATACAAAGATAAGAATAAAAAAAAAATAGAATGGCCGGATTTCTATTAACTCGATGTATTTTCGAAGATGAATAAATGAGTCTATTTATAAACTTTATTAAATGACCATGATATACACAATCAAAGACAAGCTTGATAGATATAGGGAGTGGACCAAATGACCATATCTATTTCCAACATAGAAAAATATCCTAAAAAATTATCCTAATTATATCTGGCGAATTACATGACTACTACAACACTTTGCATAAATGTCATTACGCGAACCTATCACTGGCACAAATTATTTGCTCTATTCATTGATCCCCTCATCTGCCCGCTTTTAAAATTTGTACTATTAGTTTGAGGTTTTGGTGAGACTAGGTAGATTACAAAAGTGACAACCCAAATATAAGCAACATAACTTACTAAAAGATGGTTATTATTCGAGCAAAATTCTATATTTTAGTTAGATGGATTTGTCTTTGATTTCAGATCACGTCTCTAATTCCATTTATTTGAGCAAACTTCTATATTTCAGTTAGATAGATTTGTCTTTGATCTCAGATCTCATCTCTAATTCCATGTTGAATATTTTGAGAGATATTATCCTACAAACCAAGACTTAAGAAATATCGTGTCTTGTTTTTTAGATCATGATTCTTCATTTGTCACTGCAGTAGCAGCAATCTTAGCCTTTCCACGAAAAAAGCACTTTGTCTCCCTATGAACAATTGAGAGAGAGAGAGAGAGAGAGAGAGAGAGAGAGAGAGAGAGAGAGAGAGAGAGAGAGAGAGAGAGAATTTATGCTTTAGGGTGTGAATGAGAGATCGAAGTTGGTTTGAGTTTTGTGTCATCTTGTCACAATAGTTCATGAGAATATATATGGGTCATCTTGTTAGTTTTGATTTTTCTTTATTTGATGAAAAAATGTAGCGATTATGCTTATTATGTTGTGCTAGGCTAATGAAATTCGAGAAAGATATGCTATTCCAATACAAAAACTCTTCTCTCCTTTGACCAATAAATGAGACTGCTTGTTAGTATCCTAATACAGTTAGCGGTTTTCTTAAGATACTCCGACCTTGGAAAATCTTTTTGACCACTAGGACATATTTAAAGTGGAGAGTGGAGAGCATACTTGCTGAAGCAGCTCATCTTATATTATCAACATTGAAAACCTATCTTGGCAATATCACTAGGCCTAAACGGGAATACGGCTTGGCTGAGTTTCGCTCCTTGCTGGCTTAGGGCCTGCAAGGTAACCATTTTGTTTCAAAGCTGATTTTGATTAAAATGACTCTTTCTCATTCTTTTTTTGGATGAGTTTTGGAGAACCAGAAATGCGTTTGATAACTACATAAAATTTCTACTTCGAAAAACCGTTTCTCTTCCTAATTTGTTTCATTTAAGTCAAATAACTATGTAGTTACTTTGTAAAATTTCATCATAAATTGAAGGCTAATTTCCAATGCACACTAAAATAATTTAAAATGCATTTATTTTTTTAGCATGTCATAAATGAAACACAAATTTTAATACATGATATTTGAAGTTCGATTAAAGTATGGGACATGTTTCCATATTAAGGACTCATTTTTTTCTTTAAATGTTGTGTTGTCCAAATACATACAAACATAGTACCTAAATAACCAAATTATCCACTGAAAAAAAAAACCAAATTATCATCCTTGGTAGGAAGTACGAGTCCTTCATTATCATTTTGCAACTTTTATCCTAAATCCAAGTGGGTGTTTGGCTCTAGCTTCACGTGCAGATGATCACATTTTGTGAGGCACGGTTACGAGTATATATGTTACCATCCGCACGTTGGATGCCCTCATCTTCTGCAACATTTTTTGTAGAAGAGTGAAATCTAGGGAATCTAGGAAATTTAGGCCCCAATTTATGAAAATGAGGTCAAACTAGCCTAATCTAAACTACTTCTATTTTTTGGAAATTTTTAAATTTTTGTGATATTTTAAAATTTTTCCAATTTTTTTTCGAAATTTTTATTTCTAGTTTTATTAGGTTAAGAGAAAAGTGACAAGAAAATTAAAAGAGAAAAGTGAGAGATGTAAGATTTTATTATGTTTTGTGATTCTTAAAAGTAATTCTTTTTTAAGAACCAACTTTTTTTGGTTTTTGATTTTGCTCTAAAATTGATTGTGACTTTCTAAAACTGATTCTGGGAACAGAATTAGAATCAAAATTATTTGCGTTACCAAACATGATTCTCATTCTTTACTGTCCTAGAGAACAGAATAAGAGAATGAGAATGGTTACCATGCAAGCCCTTCATGACCTAAAGCCTTTTCCTAATTAAACTTTAAATGGGCTGAATTAAGCCTAAATTAGGCAAACTGTGGCCCAATTACTTCAAAATTTTCTGCCAACATCCCCTTTCTAGCCTTATCAAATGTCATTCAATGTCAGTCGAGTCTGTACAATCAATTCAGGTTCGTTCATTGCCGGTGGCCTAATTACAATGGACACTATATGACTATTCCTAAAATTATATGCAAATTGATTTAAATTTAATATTTTTTTTAGGGATCAAAATCAGTCCATAACTTTCAATGTAATAAATGACTAAATAAAGTCATTAAAATGTAGGTGTCAACAAGCATATATTGCAATTGCATGTTGTACATGGATAAGAAGTTTTCCCTATATAGAGATCTGGAGTATCCGTTTAGACCTACACAAGATGAGGTTAACGACGATACATCGAGAGGAGGAACATGCTTAGGAAAATTATTGTCAATAAAATGGAAAGGGATCATAATATGCTTGAGATTCCATGAAATTGTGTTTTCCACTTTTTCAATGTATTTCCATTATTCGTATTTGAGGGTTTCCTATCTTGGCTCTTGTAATGTGATGTTGTATTTGAGGATTTCCATTAATTGTATTTGAGAATTTCCCGTGAGCTTCAAGACATTATCATTTGTGGCATTAAATAATTATTTCTTAAGGATTGCATGTCTTTTGGTGCTGATCTTTTGAAGTGTTGTTGGGTGGTATAGTCAAACAAGGAAGTGAAATTTGGTACCGAATGCAATCCTCCACTTGGCACGATCACATCTCTTTTATTTGCAGATTAATCCATTTGCCGTCAAATGAATTTTTGTTCAAGAAAATAGAAACTTTTGCTTTTATCAAATAAATTTATGTTCCTAAAAGAGAAATTTTGTGTCGTTATCAAATGCATTTCTATACTTAGGAAATCATCTAGGGAATGGCCAGAAATTGTTCATAGGAATAGAATAGTTATCATACACGCCCATAAGTCTAGGCTTATCATGTTTCCTTGTGGATATGAAACTAGACATTGGTTTTGCATAGTATAATCCCTGATCAGAGGTCTCGCGTGAGATTAGCAAGATTATCCTCTAAGTATGTGAATGATAACTATTATGTTCCCGAGAATAATTTTTGGCGAGAAATAGATTTTTCTATTTCTATTCCCTAAATGAGTTTATGAGTAGAGAGAGACATATTTGATAATGACAAAATCCCCATTTGTGAAACAGAAATTTCGTTTGATAACAACATAAATTTTCTACAATGACTAATGACCAAAGACCGATGGCCGGCGACAAGCAAATGGTGATTGAGGGACGGCGGTTGGCGATCGGCTAGTGGAACCAGTCGGGGAATGACGATGTGAAGAGCTTTTATTTTTGTTTTTGTTCCAAAAAGAAAAATAGAAAATTTTTACTTTTTATTTTTGTTCCAAACTACTTCTAGGCTTAAAATTTGTCTGAAAAATAGCAAAATGGAATTTTTTTTTCCAAACCTATTCCTAATAAAAAAATAGAAAAACATAAAAATAGAATGGTTATTATTTGCGCCCTAAAAATATTAAAGATTATCTAGAAAGAGAGACCATGAATTTATTTGCTTTGCTTGTCCACAAGGACGATGCTTTTGCAATTGGTGTGTATGTTCCTCCGATCCCGGGGATTTGGCCTGGTCCATTTCTCGGAAACGAGTTGAAGAGGGTGTTTGTTGTATTATTGCCAGCCGAAATTAACAATGCATTGAAAAGTTAATCGTGTTTCGGAATGAAGGAGAGAAGATGAGAGCATCGTGTGTAGGGTCGATCTCACACGATGGCGCAGGCCAACTGGATGAAGTTCACCGGTGCCATGAGGGTCGGGGCCCGGTGAACAGAGTGACGGCGGCTTTGTGTGCCGCACATTGGGTCGGGTGGAACAAGTCCCGGAACAAGTATTCGCTGCCGTTTGGGCACAGGTTTGGGCTGTCGTCGGCGAAGAACAGCTTCTCTACATTCAGCGTCCCTTGTCCGCAGCATGCTTCTTCTATGTTGTTGATGTCTAATTGCAACATAAGATTAAAGATGCCATCAGAAGAAACTAGCTAATCAAAACAAAAGAAGAAGAAGAAAGAATGATAAGAAATGTTTAAGGTTGTATAGTCATTGTGTGCTCGTGGACGGCGCGAGGATTGCCAATTAGGGTAAAGTTCATGTTATATGGATCTACAAGCGAGTCTATCATGCCCTGGAGCTGTGAGCTCAGATTCTGCAATAAACCTGGGATCATAAAATGGAAGGACTGAGCATAATTGTTCAGCTCCGTCAAACAGCCCCGAAACCATTTGCCGTCATGTTCTGGACCCATGCGAATGGGCAGCATCCGAGCGGAGTGACGCTAACGATTCCGAATTTCTGAGCTCCCAAGTTGTACAAAGCCTGGCATTCCCGTTCCATTCAGAGAGAAATTAAGACCATTTTGAGATAGGCAGTTGGGCAAAACTAAATGAGTATCTCCTGGTTAATAACTCCCTAGGTTGATCGAGGCTTTTCTTCGACAAAGAGAAATTGGCCCCAATATTAGCAGTGTTGAGGCGACACCTACCGTCAGGTGGGCTGTGTAGTTAGACTGAATGGCCGCCAGCAGCTCCAGCCGGGACACGGTGGTCACGTTGTAATGGTAGTGATCTAGGACTCGTTGCTTCCAGCACTGATGAAGAAGAGCGATTTGGCAAAGAACTCGGCACTCGGATCTGGACCTACTTACTACGAGATGAAGGTCTGAACCATCCCAAATAGTTTCACTTGTTGCGCCATTGTCATCACGTAACCCTTTACGTCAGGAAGATCCACAGTTTAATTCTGACTACTCGAGCTAGAATTTAACTTGACTTTACATACTTTTGTGAAAACGAACCCATGTTTTCTTTCCCGTTCCCTCGAGAATTCCAGCGCCGCCCGGGGCACAGTTAAGGCCTTGAAGTAGATTGACTTGGAAGGTTGATGGGTCTCGGAGAAGAGCCCCAACTTTGCTTGCAACCCAACTGCCGCACTAGCCACATGAACTCACAATTATGAAATTGGGGACGATTGAATGGTTAAATTCAAATGAAAAAGGATTCCTAGTCTGAGTTAGTGGAACAACAAAATGGAAACCTACTAAGTGACAACTTTCAATTTCAGAGAACCGCTGGAATTAAAGATGGGCAATCCTAAACATTAGGAAATTATTGCTTTACCTATTTTGTCGGCACTGTTATTCCCATTTCTGAATCTTCCCATTGCCAGGGCATTGGGGAAATCAATCCCTTTTGCCCTGGTAGATATGTAATCGTTAGTACCCACGTCGAACGGCAAGTCTCCAAACATAAATATGGGAAGGTGTGTCCTCCGCCAAAACCGAGACGAGCATCATGCCCACACCCCAAGAAAGAACCAAGTTCCACACCCCAAAGTCCCTCTAAAAAAATCGACCAAAGAAACAGCTAGGCAAAGCATTCCTCCATTACAATCCAAAGGAAAAAAAGAAAAAAAAAAGAATTCCTCCATCACCACGAATCGTAGAAACTCGAGGACCATCCATTACCCATATTGCTCAGCCTTTCCGACACCAATGCTCAGTTTGTTGTCCGAAAAACATCATCCAGAAAATTTTCTTCCTCATTTTCCGATATTTGAAGGATGAAAAATAAGTGGTAAATATTTTTTTTTTGGTCAACAGAAAATACCCAGCTAAAATTTGGGAAAATTATTTCCATGTCTCGGAGAGGGAAATCATTTTCCCTCTATCTGATGTGTCCCTCCCCGACCTTTCCTTTTCCTTTCGATTTCTCTCTCCCTGGTCTTCTAAAATCCCTTCTATCCCACTCTCTCTCTGTCCTCGATCCCCTCCCAAACCTGCTTCCAACTCTCAGTAGGTCCGCTGCAACTACTCATCGTTGCCGTTGGAGGTGTCAATGGTTCGGTTCGATTCGACTCAGTTTTTTAGGAAAACCGAACAAAACGATAGGGTAAGCAAATGAATCGAACCGAACCGAATTGTTATCCGAATAAAAATTCGGTTTGGTACGGTACGGTTCGGTTCGGATTTTCGGTTTTCCTTCTTTTTATATTTGCATTGAATGAAACGACGACTCGTACCAGCACCGCTCAAGCTCGCCAACGATAAGCATGCGACATCTCTGCAAGAATGTCCGCCACTGACAAGGTCGCTCTGCCTCCTCCTCCTCCTCCTCCTGTGAAGCTGTGTGCGGGCATCAGTGGTCTCCCCAAAGTCCTTCTCCGCGAGTCTCGCGGAACCTCCGCTGTGGTACTTCCCTCGGTGTTTCAGTTCCTTTCTTCGTTGTCTCTCTTCCCTGTTCCCGCGGGTGTGATGCACACCGGAGTGCTCTTAATTGGAGCTCCGATTGATAGTTCGGCGTGCGTGCTATTCTCGTGGCACTTGATCTGGTCTCACGAATCAGATCGACTGATTTGCGTTCATTGTCTTGGCAGCTCGAGGAGTTGAGTTGGCTGCTCGAGCATGGTTTTGAGGATTTAAAGGCGTCAATTGGAGTGAGCCGACGAGAGACGTGCGTGCGATGATCCATGATTAGGGAGAAACACGAAAAGGATCTTGGGTTTAGCAGAGAGATGAGAGAGAAGGTCAAATGTCGGAGTGAGAAGAAAACGTAGAGGTAGTTGGAAGATTAAATCTCAGGAGAAATCCTATGGTTCAGTTAACCGAATTGGATCGAAGCAAAATAACCCGAATCGAAAGAAAAATTGGTTATTTTTGCATTATCCGAATCAAAAACCGAACCGAACGAAATTTCATGAAATTTCGGTCGGTTCGGTTCGGTTCGGTTTCGATTTCGGTTTTCCGATTTGGTTCTGACACCCTAGTCGTCGTCCCCCCTCTCTCTCTCTCCTGCCCTCAAAACCCCAGCTCTTCACCAGCTAATCTGATCTCATTATGCTTCTCGCTGGCGAATTCCTTTTCGTTTCGTGTGAATGAAGCACCAGAGGTGTCTGATTGAGCTTTTGCTTGCCCTAATTGAGCGATTTACAATTCTTGATGAGGTTTGACTCGGCACTGTAAGATTGGGCCTTGGAACTCTACAACTTGGACATCGACTTCGATCGCCACTGGAACACAAGTTTTGGCTCGCTTTCTTCTCCGTTCGTCATTGCCTGGGAGTCGTCTTCATTGGAGATTGCTTGAAACAAAACTCGCGAGCTTGCCGCTGACAATGATGTCGTCCGTGGGGCACATGTCAGAGCCAAAGTCCTGAAGAACTGGAAGCAATTATGACACATCGGATGATGATCGGCGGCAATGGATGGGGAGGTCACCAGAAGTCTCTGTTTCGGGTTTTGAGGTTGGCAAGGCCAAGTCTCGCCTGGCCGACCAGATCTGGTTTTATTTCCAGTGGCGAGGCCGAGACTGGTGAGGCTCAACCGCTGGAATCTGAAGAGCTCAAGCCTTGTCAGCTAGTCGCCATCCGAAGAAGAAATGGGGAAAAATAATAAAAGAAAAAAAGAAAATTAAAAGAGAAAAAGGAAAATAACTTAAAATCAATTTTTATAAAATAATAAAAAATTTAAAATTTTAAAAATTTATTAAAAGGCGTGCATGTTGGAAGTTGATTTTCGTTACCAAACATCAAAGATATTTTTCAATTCATTTTCAGGTTCGGCAGAACACCGGAAAATATCCTCTTCCTGAAAAACAACTTCCCCAAAAAATATTTTCTAGAAAAGCTACACTTTTCGTGAAACAAACGGAGCCTAAAAAGAGAACTTCATCTACAAAGACACCAGAATTGAGACTTCAACCATCAAAACAAATATCAAGAGATGTTGTTCCACCGGAATCAGGTCAAATCATTCAGGAAATAGTTAAAGCAGTTGAATCTGGAGGTGTTGGCGTGAGAACAATTACAAAAGACTCGGCCACAAGTCGCTCAAAAGTCGCTCAACTGCAATCTGCTCAATCTGAGCAAGCTTCTCCACCAGTGACAATGGGAGGTTTGAGAGTACTATTTGCGGAGCTCTTCAACAAAAATGCACAGAGAAGAAGTTGCTCCCGTCTCCGCAATCGCTGCTCCTACTGAAGCTGAAACTGCTGAACCATCCCTTCCATCCAAGGAACGGAGAACGTGGGTGAGGAGAGGACCACGGAAAGCGAAGGACAAAGCCAACCGCCCACAGAAACTGAGATGACCGAGCAACTGAATTTTGCTGGCTAAACCCGAAGGAATAACCGCTGAACCAGAGGAAGTAATTGTGAAAATGTTTTAAGACTTTTTTTTTTTTTGGTCAAAGTAATATTCGATACATTTCCTCAAAAAATCAAGAGAGAACCATGCAATCCAATTGCAAACCAGACAAATCCCATAGTATTTAAAAATAAAATAAGTTCCAGATAACAAGATGAATCATCAGAACAAGGATATGGATCATATGCTGAAAGAACAAGGATATGGGTCATGTTCTGGAAGAGCAAATTAATGACTTCTTCAAACCAAAATTGAGGGCCGATCACCGAATCTTTCTTCAATAATAAACACACACCGATATCTTCATTTGTTGTTATAGCTTTACTTTTTGGCCATATACGCGCCTAGGCTCAGCATCTTCAACATCATTGCCATGGAGAATGAAAAGATTGAACGAATATAGATCTGACAGTGAGAGTGAAACTTTCATGAAACTCCTTCGATTTCTTTGAAATTGGACTTGTACACTAACAAATATGGGAAAAGCGAAATGCCAAAAACGTACACGCAAAAGACTTAAATAAAGACTAGATCAGGATAAAAGTCTCTCCAAAATTGAAAAGAGAAGGTTCCAAATTTAGACTAGATTGGAAGAAAAAGATTCCACAAGCAAGCGGAAAGCATGGAAAGAAAAATAGAGAATTGAATCAGCCAAGGAGATGGGAGGGGAGGGAGAGATTTAGCTCAAACCCTTCCCTCCATGTAGATAGAAGAAGGAAGTTGTGTGTACATGAGCAGGAGAGGAGGAGGCTGGTAGCTAGGATGGGTAAGGCAGACTTTAAAAAATTTAGAGCTTAATTGGCAAAACGTTAAAAGTTTTATAATTGAATTGGCAAAATTAAAAGGTTTAGGATAAAACTGGCAAATCGTCAAAAGGTTTATGCCTAAATTGGCCAAACTAAAAGGTTTATAAGTAAATTGGCATTAGTAATATAAGTTTATGACTTTTATGGTAATTTTTACGTGTTTGCTTAGTAATCAATTAGCTTTCTTGGTTCACCTCATAGAAGGTCGCCACACGAGTCTATCCCAATTGTATCCATCGACAAGGAATTTCATGAAAGATCTCGAGGGTAACAAACTGTTATTCCTTAGTAGCGTGAATTAGGTGATGATCAAATCTACGGGACTGGACATGTTCTTTTACTTGATCATTTTCCATAACTTATTGTCATTGTAAACATCACATATATTTAGAATAATTGAGATAGATTGAATTAACTGCATGATCTACCTATTTGATTTCTTAAAAAGTGTTTCAGTATAATCATTAATATAGTCAATCGAAATTTTGCAGCCACAACATATATACAAGACCCGAAACGTTTTGCTTTTAAAATACATAATTTTCATCTTCTGGCCTAATTGACCTTAAGAACCAACAGAGAATAGAAATTCTTTCTCCTATCACAAATACACCGGTAGGATACTTTTATTTCATAGAACTGAAATGGAGAGCCTTGAGACTCTAATGAAAGATCTATCTGGACATGTAGAGCTCTGGAGAAGACAATCTCGGTCTGGGAATGGCAACCAGGGGATTCATTTTCTTGACCACAATCCCAAACTTGTCCAGTAGCTCCAACTCCGCCCCTGGCGGTAGTTCCCATTCGAACGAATGCAAAAGAGAGGCCAAGACGTATGCTAACATCCTCTCTGCCAGCGGAAGCCCTGCACACATCCTCCGACCGGAACCGAAAGGCATGTACGTGAAGTTGTTACCCGAGAGATCATACTTACTGGGATCTTCCAAGAACCTCTCGGGTTGAAACTCCGTCGGTTTGTCCCAATTCTTGGGGTCCTTGTGGATATAACCCATGTTCAGGAATACGTTGCAGCCTTTCGGCATCGTGTAACCCCCGACGGCACAAGAAGAGTCTGGGGTCCGAGGTATCAATAAGGGCAGCGCCGGGTGCAAGCGAAGTGCCTCCTTGATGACAGCGTTGAGGTACTTTAATTTGGGCAACTGATGCTCTTCGACCATCTTATCCTCCCCCACAACTTCTGTCAATTCCTGGACTACTCTGTTCATCACAATTCGGTTCTGCAGCAACTCAGCCATCACCCACTCGACCGTTGTTGCAGTCGTATCGGTTCCGCCAAGTACGATGTCCTATTCCACACAAGACATGCCTTTATATATTGTTACAAAACTTGCCTTTATGTATTGTTACATGACTCGTTCATGAAAAACTGGATTCTTCTTGTGGAAATAAAAGCAAGTCATGTAACAAGTCCGCATGAAGGCAAGTCTTTAAGGAACTTACATGTATATATGTAAGAACTAGTCGGGTAGCTTAATAAACTTACCGTAAGAATGGCTTTGAGTGCTCCAATCTTGTCCATTGGAGACTCGTCATCTTCAATCTCCACGTCCAGGAAAATCTGCAAAAAGTCCTTTTTCTGTTCATTGGTTTTAGATTCTCCTTCCTTCTGCTCGAACATTTCATTTGTTCTTCCTTGGGTGGCACATTCGACAACAGACTGAATAAAAGCATCAAGCCAGTGATGCACCCTTTTCACGTCCCTTTCCACTCCTTGCAGGTCAAGCCAAGCAAGTGCTGGGAAAAAGTCCGAAACATTCGGAGCACCTAAGAGCTCCATGAATTTGCCCACCATTTTTCGGAACTCTGTGCCCATGGCTTCGCGCTTCTCTCCCGTGAGCGTCCCTCCCCACAGCATCGCCATCACTGTGTTAATCAAGATCAGAAAAGTCCACTCGCCAATATCCACTGGCGCCCCGGATTTTTTGTACAGATCGCTTAAAACTTTCCTGACCTCCTGCCTTCTCAAATCATAACACGCATCAAGACTCGCGTTACTCATCATCTGCCGCACGAACAGTTTGCGGAGATTCCTCCAATATGGCCCCTGGCTTGAGAAGGCAATATCCCTTGCGCCGTATGTCCCAATGGTAGTGGCGATGTTTGGGTCCGATTGGCGAACGTCATGTCCTGGCCGCGCACGATCTCTTTGGCCAGTGATGCGGAGTTAACCACGATATATAGCTTGCTTCCGAGGTGGAGTTTGTAGATGGGGCCGTAGGTCTCAGCCAACTCGGCAAATTTCCGGTGGAGATTGTTCCCCAGGAATGGGAGGTACCCGACGAATGGCAAGCCTCGGGGCCCCGGCGGCATTGGAGAGGTCGAGCTTTTCCGCCTCCTGAACAAAAATAAAAAACTAAGAGTTGCGATTGCCATGACAAGCAGTATTGTACGAGCTCTAGGAATTGCATCATTCGCCTCTTTAGCATGCCACAACGATGGCCAGCGGCCGTTGGATTCTCCATTTGACATTTCAGATTGTGACAACAGGAAGAGGACTGGTGGAGCAAGAATGAGGAATTGCTAGCCACACTAAACGCAGAGGTCTGTCTATGGACGGTTTGGTCTGTAATAGATGATATAGGAAAGGCTGTTAAGGAAAGTCAAACCGTTCTAGTTAAATACACTAACATACCAACAGTTATTGTATGTATTTAATAACATTTCCTGTAATCAGTAACTTCCTACAAGAAATTCGACTTTAATCTATGAATAACTACTTATTTGTTCACATGATTAGCAAGATTTCATATAAAATGGGATTTTCTATGTTGGTTCTTATTGTCCCATATAAAAAAAGAAAAACAACACAAGTTTGAAGGTAACTAATAATTTCTGCAATGTAATAGTAAGTTACTAGGAATTTATATGAGGTTAGTAACTTATTCACATGATTAGTTAGTTTTTTGGCATTAAAAATTAACAACGAGCAACACGGTTATACTTAAACAAATGTTAGGTGTCGGCAACCAGCTAATTGCCCCTCGTTGTCTGGGAAATAATGATCAAAGCTTATTTTTCTCAGCAGATGCAAATAAGAAATTAATTAGAGGAGATACGTGCAATCTTCAAGCAAAGCATGATGGCGATAGAACAACTCAAGTTGAAGATAATTTCGTATGTTGATTGAGAAACACGATTTTAAAATAAAGACATGTTCGGCACGGGGTGTTGAGTAGGTCTGAAAAGGCAAAAGATATTGCGGATGATTGAGGAATTGGTACATAGGGAAAAAAAAATTAATTATGTGACTGTCTTTACACCAATGTGAGATTGGTAGTCCAATTTGGGCTAAAAAAAAAAAACAAATAACATAAATTATTATGGAGCCCATTCTTCAAGAATTTGTGGCCCATAACATGCAGTTATTTTCATAGTCGCAAAGACTATTATACTAGCATAGTCCTAAGAGAAATAAGAGGAGGACCTTGTTGTCATTGTTTGAGAAGAGACCTTTTACTGTTGACCCCGAAATCAATTCCTCCGCAGGGCCTTTCTGAGATACCATGGGGGAAGATTACTCACCAAAATTACGCGGAATTAAACTAAAAAGAACACTCACTACATCATAGCCAACTCTCTCGCGAATTAATGAAATATATTCTGCTTAATATTTGTTAGATTAGATGTCCCAAGGTGTGTCTCATTTTACGTTGGTGCTAAGACATTATAATGTATGAATGCCAATTGTGGTAGAGTGTCTAACTCAAAAGCTTAAGCTGATAGATGGATGGAGACCACTTATATATAAAGAGTATGTAAGACCAATTATCAAGCGATGTGGGATAATATTTCAACATGGAAAATGAATAAGTAAATGAAGACCACATGTATATAGAGATGATAATAAATATGACTAATGGGAGGTGGATGCACATAATCGAAAGGGATAACACTAAATCTAATATCATGTTAAAATGTACAACCCAAGGCTTAACCTGATAAGTGAATGGAGATCACATGCATATAAAAAGCATAGAGACTTAACCAGAAACAAGGATACTAGCGAAATGATTGGCTCCACCGCTTGATGGACTTCTGGTATGAAGGAGTCGAATGCCATGATCGAGGAGCTTGCATTGATCAAACCTCCTTCCATAGGCCCTTTCTTTACTTGTACTAACAAAAGAGCGAATGGTAATCTTAAAGTAAGCAGAATCAACAGAGTCTTGATCAAGGCGAATTGGTAGAATAGATATAATCACTACTTGATTGAATTTTTACTTCCAGGTATTTCTGACCATTCCCCATGTTTGGTGCATCTTGACCCATCTGCTAGGAGGAAAAAAACCTTCCTGCAAATTCTTCAATTTTTGGACCGAAAGCCTCGACTTCTTGCCCATGGTAAGCACTTGTTGGCAATGGGAAATCAGAGGATCCAAAATGTTTATAGTGGTGAAGAAACTCCAAGTTTTGAAGCGACAACTAAAGCACCTAAACATATCTCAATTTGGTGACTTGCATTTGGAGGTCAAGAGGGCTAGGGGAAACCTACAGCGGATCCAAAGGGAGCTCGCCCTAGACCCCTAAACCCCATCACTCGGAACAAAGAAAAGACACAATTAGAACAACTCCTTGCTCTCAGCAAACATGAAGAAGTCCTTCTTAAATAGAAATCCAAGAATTGACGGCTTAAAGAGGGTGGTAACAACAGCAAGATTTTCTTCGTCTCCATGATGCGTAGAAGTGCCCAGAATAGGATTAATCAGCTTTTACTAGATGATGGCTCCATTGTTACTAATGAGGGGGCTCTCAAGGATAAAATTATATCCTACTATGGCCGCTTACTTGGAAACTCCAAGCATAATTGTATCCCATATGATAGGTATGCATTTCTTTTCCATGAAGATGCAAGTGCTCTGGTAACTACTCCTTTCATTCAAAGATCAGATATTCTCAGAGTTTCTCAAGGGTTTTAATGACTTCAAAGCTCCAGTCTAGATGGATATAATAGCTTTTTCTACAAAAAAAAGCTTGGCCATCATAGGACATGACATTGAAGATGCTATCATGGAATTCTTCTATTCAACGAAAATGCTGAAATAAGCAAACTCTACATTGATATCTCTTGCATACCAAAGGTTTCGAATCCATGTTGCTTGAAAGAGTATAGGCCCATTTCATGCTGCAATGTTCTATACAAATCATATCAAAGCTACTTGTAAAAAGAATAACTTGTATTCTCCCTTCGATTGTTGGCCTCGACCAAATTGCTTTCATCAAGGGAAGACAGATTTCAAAGAATATTCTACTATGCCAAGAACTCTTGCGTGACTACCATAATGGAAAAAAGGTGAACGTGTGGCAATCAAAATTGATCTCATGAAGGATCATGATATGGTAAAATGGGATGCTGTTCTCGGGGTTATGAAAGCTATTAATACACCTCAATATTGGATTGATATGATAAATGAATTTATTACTAGCCCAAAGTTCTCAGTTAAAACTCAATGATGAACATGCCTGGTTATTTTGCAAGCACCATGGGCTTCGACCAGGTGACGCCCTTTCTTCATATCTCTTTGTTCCTAGTTATGGAGATTCTTAATAGAATCATCAATGAGAAAATTTCTACTGCATTTTTTAAGTTCCATATGGTGTTGCAAATCGCAAGGATACTCATCTATGCTTTACTGATGACTTGTTCTTGTTTTTCTCATGGAGATGTAAACTTCTCTCTTTGCCTTGTTGATGCACTTGTATTTTTGTGATTCTTACCAGACTTAAGTTCAACATAGATAAATGCAATATCTTTTTTTTTGGGCCATCCGAGGATGAAAAACTCCTTATACCTGGATCACATGCCTTTCTCCACAGGCATCCTTCCCATAAGATACCTTGGTGTTTCATTATTACACAAAGGCTCCTGCACACAAATTGCAAGGGTTTGATGGGAAGGATATTTCCGAAAATAGATGGATCTGGCATGAATCATTTAAGCTATGAAGGATGACTTTAAGTTGGCTAATCAGTGGTTTTTCGATTGTACTTACTAGATGCCAATGTTTCTCCTCCCAAAGCAAACTATTTACAAGATTGAAAGAAGATTAGGCAGTTCTAATGGCATGCAGGAATTGCAAAAACTCCACAAATTCCCCAAGGTTGCTGGAAGTTAGTGTGCTCCCAAAAGGAGTAGGACTAGCCTACTTGATTTGACTATTTGGAACAAAGTTATTGCTGCCGAATGCTCTGGAGCCTCTCAATCATCCTTCTTCATCCCTATGTAGTACTTGGTGCACTACATTAATGCACTAGGTATACTAAATCAATCATGCAACTTGCGACTAAGGGTAGCATATATCTACTTGGAGTGAGATTTATTCTCAAGTTGAGATTGACTCTACATCTATATCTCTGCCTGTCGATATTTGTTTCAGGTAAGAAGATATGCAAGAATTCAGAAGGAGGGACAGCTTTGGAGTGTATCACTTGATTTGGACCATGTGTTAGCAAGCTAATTTTATTGGCTGGCTTTTTTAGAGATAGTTACTGATGTCATAACCATTCAAGATGGCTATCTTCAGTTTGGATACTAAGTGAATTTTGTATCAACTGGCTACGAAGACAATCACATTTCTTTGAGTGCACCGACTAGTCTATATGGCGGCAGTATCCTTGTACAAAAGGGGAGTTGGCATTCTGTAGGGGTTGGTGAATCTAGAGCGCGTGCGTCAATGGATGATCAGGGTCACCAGGGAAGAAACTTGAAGGGCAATGCTCCTTAGTGTGTGTGCTTTCTTAGCTACTATTTTGCATTTGTGATGAGAGGCAGAATGTAGATGTGTTGAGGTGTCGTATTGTCTCTCTGATGGTGTTGACTCTGATAAACTTTCCTTTTCAGTTTTTGGAATTAGTTTATATATTGAAATTGCTTTTGGCAGATATTATCTGTGAAAATGAAGCTCATATGGATCCAGATCTGATGTTCGATTCAAGAGAGAGATGTCATGTATCTACTTCTACAGTCGTCGAAGTAAAAGTGTTCAGATGAAGAGACTGCCTTCTGATAAATGTCAAGAAGGAAGAACGTTGTCTCATAAAGCCTTCAGATGGAAGAGTTCCGTTTTATTAAAGTCAACTTCAGGAGCTGCATCTTGAATAACTTATGGGCTAAAAGATTTTATATGATCATCGTCAGCAAGGATCCTCCAGAAGCAAAAAAATCGCCTACTTCTCATGCTAATTGAATCCGAAGGCAAGCTTCATGTTGTAACTGACCTAATATGTTCAGACACAATTCAGACGTCAGTCTTATAAGAGACGTCTTGAAGACCCACGTATGGGCCAGGTTTCCGAGATGGCTAGGATATATATGAAGTTTGTGTGATTTGATTGACCGGTATCCTATATCCATCAATCATAGTCTGGAATATCTTACATTGGATTACACCTTTCCATATACAGAGAATAGTTAAGATCTGGATTGACTCTACTTATGGAAAGCTGAATCCTCCAGTTTGTAGGGGCGCCTGACTCTGAACGTCAAACTCTGCTACAACGCTAGAATATCTTCTCTGATACAGTCTCCGTTAATCAGGTTGATGACTGATCAACTCAACTGATGGAGGAGCGATCCTTGGGACACCTGGACCACGGCTAGTTCAAGGTTAGTAAGGGTTAAAAGACGGATCATGATTGGGTGATTGTTCGTGAAGGATGGGGGGGGTGTTTTGTATTATAAAAGGGTGTTGTGAGGTGTAGGTGAGTGGTGGAGAGAAGTGGGGGGTCCGCGCGAGTTCCGCTCATCCGGGAGTAGGCGGAAAAGGGCGAGTATGGGACCCC
>JAGVVM010006771.1:0-26689 GCA_019149425.1 Psidium friedrichsthalianum
CAGTACCAAGAGTGTGAGCAGAAGTACTCCTTTTAGGACGATTTAGGTTAAACACGTGGTCTTGAGGTATGTTTGGATGGCTTCAATTCAAAGAAAAGGAGGAAATTTTCTATGATTGAGAATTCGGAAAGAAGTTAGAATTGAAAGAATTCAATAGTAGATACATTGGCTAATTATCATCGAGAATGCTTAAAAAGAAGTAAAAAGGAGACACACATACCAATCGAATCTAAAGAATTAGCCTCTTGAGAAGTTGACAAGTCCTTAGGAGTAGTCGGAAGTGGTGCAGAGATTGTCTCAGGAGGAGAAGCATCTACCCCTGCAGCAGGACTTTGAAATCAAGACCAGAGCGGTCGAACGAGATGGAGAGGGGGTAGGTGTTTTCTTCGTAGAACCTGAGATTCAAGGGCTAAAATCAGAGATGATTGCTCAGCAGTTACAATGTAATATGCGAAAAAGCAAGTAGTACCTTTGCTTGATCGAGGTTTCTTCAACAATGGAGCGGCATATCAGAAGTGAACCTTTAGCTGGAGCTTCGAAGGGATAGGCACAGATATGTAGATGCTTGCTCCCTGTGGTGATTGTTTTTGAGTTGGCTTGTTCGGAATAGAAGACTTCGGTGAAGCTGTCCTTTTTCTTTTGCCATCTGTAAGTATATATAATAGTGTTAAGTAAAAAAGTGAGCTTACTTACATTACACAGAAAAGAGATGTCATTTTACCTTTATTAGGTTCTCTTAAGGGTTCTAGGAGTGCTTTTGTATCGCGTCTACTTTGGGAACCAAGTTAGGATCCATCTCTTGCAGTTCTTGATTCAAGAATGACCCAGATCCTGCCTTTCGGAAAAGATACGGAAGTGGTAGTCATTCCACCAATATATGAAGTCGGGAGTGGCATACACAGGTTTCGGTTCATATTTCGACACAGAAAGCTTTCTGTAAATCCTCCGGATGATGATATTTAATTCGGTGAAGTGAAGCATCTAAGAATTTGTAGAGGACTTTATCGGTAAGAGGAAAAGGAGAAAGTATATAGCACTGGGACAAGAACCCCTTGGGTGAGCCCAAATTGTCGAGCGCAATATGGGAGAGTAAATTTCGAAATCGGAAGCGAGTCTTCCCTTGAATGAGATCCTGACAGAGAGGTCAGTGGAAGTCAACATGACCTGCCAGTACTCACTACGGTTGTTCGGAAAATCGGGGAGGTGCCGACGAAATTCGAGAGCAAAAAAGGAGAAAAATCAAAAGTCTCTGCATCAAAGTAGTAAAGCTGAGTGATGAAATATCGAAAATAAGAAGGAAATTCGGTATCAAGAGGAAGCAGTTCCCAACTCAAGGCTCAGCAAGAGGGAGTGTTTGGTACAGAGATAGAGGGGGGCTGACCAAATTGGGATTCTAAACCCATGAAGGAAAATAAAAAGCAGCCAAATCTGCAGAACCCAAAGAGGGCCACCAAAAACCCCAAGAACACCTACAGAAGTGACTGAGGCAGCATGGGATAGGCCTCTATATAAGAGGGCAAGGGCAGTTTTACCAAGGGCTGACTTGGTCCATGCAGCTAAGACGTGGGCTATGTATAAGAAATCTTTAGAAACCCTAATGACAGGGTGACAAAAAAGAAATTTACACAGCCAGTAAAGCAAGAAAGCGGTGTGCTCTTCGTCGGTGACCTCTCCCTCCTTCCAGAAATACTTATTCAAGAAAGTCCCATAGGATAAATCAGAATTTGTAAGTTGACGGAATGTAAGTATTTATCGTAAGGGTACAACGTTGACTAAGACCGGTAATGCAAACAAGGTCAAGAAGGGTTATAGTCATTGGAGCAAAAGGGAAAAAGAAGTAGTTGGTAGATGAAGACTAGAAACTAGAAAGGGCACCTGATCAGTTTCAAAGTTTAAACGATAATTGAAGCAACAGAGACGAAGAGCGTCATGAATCTCAAGCTCGTCCTAGAGTGTAGCTTTAGAAGCATGAAGCCGAGAGTACCATTGATAAAAAGATTGGTTGAGTGAAAAAAAAGCCCTAAGATGGGAAGGTTGAGAGGTCCAGTGGTAAAACTGAACAGGTGAATGATGGATAGGAAGAACTTTGTTAGATGTCGAGGGAAGACTTCAGAATAAACCTTTGGAATCAAAACATGGTTGTAAAGAGCAGGACCCAAGACGAAGGAATCGTTACCGTCGTCGTTCAGAAGAGAAAAGTAGTGGAGATTGTCAAATCGTCCAACTTCACGAACTCGAAAAAATGATTAAGAGCTGCTGCAGAAGAAAAGGTAGAACCTTGAGACGCCATTGAGATGGAAACAAGGATTGGTGTGAGAACTGAGTAAAGTGCAAACGGAGGAAGAAGGGAGAAGGCAAACAGACGAACGCAAGAGTGATTTGGAAGAAGACAAAAACTTGATTTTGTGGGGACAAAAGATTCTATAATAGGTACGAAAAGAAGCTGAAATGACCTAGATTGGAAACGACGTGAAAGGTGCCGTTTGGGATGAAAAGGTAAGAGTTCATTGAACCATATATTTCAAAGAATTAAAGTAATTTTAATTCTTTTAAAATGGGGCATATGTTGATAGTGTAATATTGTCTTTCGATGATTCGGTATCTTAGAAAAGACATGTGTAAAAAGACGCTATTAATAGATCCGAAATGCGGTGAGAAGGAAACGCATACCGAGTGACAAGATGATTTTTCATTCGGGAAGTTTAAAAGAAGTGTATAGAGATACTGAATGAAGACACAGTGTGTTTGAATTCGGTAAGTCTCAAATGTTTGATGGAGAAATTCTATCCCGAAATTCGGGAAATACAGAGTGAAACTCACGGGCGCGAACAGGTTTCTGAAGTTAAGAGATATTATTCAAAAAGGGTCAGTTAACCATGCGGTTACGAGCTGTGGAGGACATGGGTCTCGATTTACACGGGTCAGTTATGAAGATTATGGTTGAAAAGAGACGAGTGGCGGCGACCAAATTCAAAGATTTGAAATCAAAGAATAACCGTTCAAGCAGTTAGAAGTGCAAAAAGGATAAGTATCCAAAAGAAAGGAGAAAAAAAGGCCCCCCGCAATAGAAATCAAAGAAAATGCTTTTTCTTTAGAAGTGCTTTAGCCTTTCTCGTAATATAGTTGCCCTGCACTTTCAATTTCCTGTACCTTCAGATCTTAGTAATTTACTTCCCGTTTACAGCAAGTAGGAGTATTATAATACTAGATTGTCTAACTTTCAAAGCATTTCCATCAACCATTACCCAATTGCATTGTTCATCCGATTTCTTTGTGAAAACAGAGCCACGAACCCACACTAATAAAAACCGAAGAAGAATTTCGGTGAAAGATATTCCGATACAAATTGCGCGAACACCAACACACCAGCATAGAATGTAGATTAGTGAGGACAACGATATACACCTCACCAAAACAGAGTACCCATAGCTTCCCTCTTCCCTCTCTTGAAATAAACAGAGTACCCATACTCCTCTCTCTCCTTCGCCACAACCTCTCGACCGTCACCGGAACCCTAAAGCTCAGCGCCACCATCGATTTATTCAGCCTCGCAAGCTTCTTGCGATTCAAATTCGTTGGCCACCCGAGCCCGAAATCAGATCGAATTAGGAGTAGAAGAGAAGAAGAGTTCGAAAGGCCAATCGGCAATTTCTGGAGTCGGAGCTGAAAGGCGACGATGAGTACGAGGATTGAAGGCGAAGGAGGAGGAGGGATGGCAAAAGGGCCTGTGGATGGAAGCATAAGAGTGAGGTGGAGAGAAGAGGACACTAGTGAAGCGTGAGAGAGGAGAGAGAGCATTTAATGTTGCTCGTCCCATCTTTCCGCAGCCTGAACCTAGCTAGCAGAGGGAGAAAAAATAGCTTCCGTTCTCATTTTTACTATTCCTGGTCAAATGACACTTGTCGAATACTGAGTAGGAGGACGCGCACCAACGTAGGTGATGACGTGCTGATAGAACCACTGAATAATTTCTCTCCTCTCTTCGGTCAGGACTAGAATAAAATCCAGTCTTGTCGGAACAACATCTTCACATTCTCTCTCAGTTTTTTTCCCCCCTTTTCTAGGCTGGCTCCATTTAGTGCTTGTCGAATCATGATTTTTTTTTTCGACCAAAAAAATCATGAAAAATTGACAATAACAATTTCTAAATTTGAACTATTCTTGTACATTAATCTTATCTCAACAAGGGCCTTTAACGGTAGTCGACAACCTGACATCCAGCTTAGATGAACAGTTTATTTTAACGTGTCAGGATTTGCACGCCCTATTTCCTTAATTAAGGATAATATTTTTCTTCTCTGTTCTCAAGGAATACTCCTGTGTTTTACATCCCAAAGTATGTAGCCTTTTAAGATCTTGCTAAGGACCTAACAATAACAATATCTAAATTTGAACTATTCTTGTACATTAAATCTAGTCCCTAATTTTTTAAGGATTCTACCACGAAAAACCCGCCAAACTGTACGCCTGTGAACAAATTTACCCCAAACTATTTTTTTACCAAGAAAACTCCAAGCTGGTACACATGTGACAATTTTAATCCAAAACTATTTTTTTACCATGAAAAACCACCAAATTGGTACACACAGTGACAATTTACCCTAACCTTATTTTATTTACCATTAAAAAACCGAAACTGGTACTTTGTGACAAATTTACCCAAACTAATTTTTTACACGAAAACCCAAACATATTATACCTATGACAAATTTCCCTTATATTAAATTGATCATTACAATGAAAACCTAAATTGAATAAACCTGTGGTAACACGGAGGGTAAAAATCCTAAACCGGTATCCCAGGTGAAGTGCCACATGCCATCCAACTAGTATTTTAACGTTAATTTAACGAAAATTAACGAGGAGGTAAATTTGTCGCAAATATATAAGTTTGGGGTAAATTTGTCACGGGTGTACCAGTTTGGGGTTTTTCGGGTTAAAAAAATAGTTTTGGGGTAATTTTGTCACATGTATTCCAGTTTGGGGTTTTTCGTGGTCAAAAATAGATTTGGGATAATTTGTTACAGGTGTACGTTTGGGGTTTTTCGTGTATTAACCCATTTTTTAATTTGTTGAATGCAATACTTCAAATATTCCTAATGTTTGATGTCATCTTCTGATTGTATTCCCAAATTTTCATAATCTCGCTATCGCAACTTTTAAGTGCCTTAATATTTCAATCAATTATCTAAATCAACCAAAAATATGCAATCCTTTATATTGCCTTTTCTCATTTTTGGTGTTTATAAATATTACGGTAGTTCTATATGAGTACATTGTAGCTTATGTCTCTATAGCAGTAAATGTAGAATCTCATTTAGAGGATCATCAGATTGATATTATACTATTTTAATTTGCTGATTTGTAAATTTAACTAAGAAAACATAGAATCTTGAAAATTTTATCAGTCTAAAGAACTAGGAACAAGGTCCACATTATAAATAGATTGTCTACATGTAAACTAATAACATTTTTAACTATATTTATGAAAACACTTATTCTTAAATAACAGAAACATCAACCGGGTATACAATAAATAATATTTTTCTTTTACTGTTATGAAAATTCATAAACGAAAATATACTTAAATGGAATTATCATAATATTTTTAGAGACCAAAATGATAAAAAATTATAAAAAGATAACATTCTTCTCCTATTTGTTGATTTAGGAATGGATTGAATATCTAGGAATAAATGCAAGAATTACATTGAACAAATTAAAACTCCAAGGATGACATTGCATATTGGGCAAAAGTTAAAAACCATCAATGCCAAACGTGCATATAAGTAAGTAAATATTTCATTTTATGTCAAAGTAGTATGATTTGCAAATCTAAGGAATCTTATAACAATATTTTTCAAGAACATGTCCATGATATTTTCACATAAGAACATCATCAATCTTAACAATAGAAAATACTATTAGTTTGAAATTTAGAGAATAAAAATGAATACTTTATTTTATTCGAATTGGAAATAAAATTGTATCAAGTAGATTATCATGTGTGACATCCAAAGAAGGAATTTCAAAGTAAGATCTAATCCCCATAGCTGTAATTATAGATATTTCTTATCATTGTGGGGTTAACCAGGGAGAAATCAGTATAAGTTACCGCATAAAAGAACAATAGATTGAAATTTTACCGTAATAGCATATATTTACTGCCATATTATGTTTAACCTTGTGTTTCATTTGGGAGTAGGTTTTATTGGGAAATAATTCTATGCAATGTATGTGTAGACAATTTTGGTCTAACGATTTACGTGCACAGACATAAATGCATAGACACAATAAACTGATTGGTCCGGCATATGAGACAAATCCATGGCAAAATGCAAATATTTTGATCAAGACCTATCTTTTTTTTTTTTGGTCGAAAATCAAGACCTATCTCAGTTTTTGTCTAAAATAAGAAAAACGAATAGTGAAAACGAATTTTGAATCATTGTCCGATCAAGTATTTAATTTTTTTAAAATCTGTTCAAGTACCTAAAATCCTCAAATACGGATTAATTAAATACTTCGGCTAACCAAATCTTCATGTCATTTACTTTTAATGATGCGATTCACTTGCTCAGCGACAATGACGCATTATTGTTCATGTGGCTCTCAGCAAAAATTATGCTAAGTCAGTAAAAACTTATGCCAACCCGGCTGTCTTAAGAAGGTAGGTACTTTGGCGTCCTAAGCGGGCGTGACGCCCGGCATAATGTGAATTGTGTGCTAATCAGTTTAAGTTAAGACTCGAAAACCCAAACTCGCTCCCCGTAACACTGCCTTGAAAGTTATCACTAGATCTTTTTATCGAATCCGAAAGTCCAAATATGATTAATGATAGCTTTAATATGATAATGTAAAGATGCTAAATTCGTAATAAAGACCCATTAATATTGCCATAAACGTATACAATCCAATGATGGCCTTGAAAGAGGAAGTACACATAAAGCATCATGAACCTATCCAATTTCTAATTGCCGCATATTTCATGGTAACATATGGTATTGCTATGTGTCTATGCTTGTGTAATACTACTACTTTCGTCTATATGTCATGGTAACATATGTTATTGCCTTTTTGGTCCGAGTTCCATCATTCCCTATTGACATTTCTGTTGGATAAAAGAGAGGCTTGGGAGGTACTTGTAGACCCTCTACTCCTCCTTCAAGCATTTCCAAGACTTTGCGCATCGAAGGGCGATCGCTAGGATTCAATTGAATGCACCAAAGAGCAACTATAATTTTCTTTACTATTCTCCTATCCTCCTTGCTAATTTGTTCCACTAGGATGTCTAGTCCTCTACTAAGTTGGTCATGAACCCATGAAGGAAAGTAAATCTGACCGAACACTCTACAATCCTGTCCACATTCTTCCTCCACTGGCCATTTCCATTAGCAATTTGCCGACACTATAGACATCGGCTTTATAAGAGATGCTCCCAAGGTTCTTGTAGACCAACTCCGGAGCCTGTATCCCAAGGTTCCTCTTGCGGCACTCAAAGACACAGTGTTGTAGTTTGGGATACAATCTGGCGAGCCAAATGTCGGAAACTTTTGGGGTGAAATCCTGTCAAGAAGAATGTTGTGAGGCTTGATATCAAAATGGAGAATTTGCATGTTGCATCCTTGATGAAGATACTCGATCCCTCTAGCTACTCCGAGAGCAATTGCATACACTTCCTTGCAATCAAGAGAAGTTCCTTGTCCTTGTGAGAAAATGTGCTTACCCAAAGACTCATTGTGCATGAAATCATAGACAAGAGCATGTTTTGAACCTTCAAAACAAAAGCCAATGAGCCCAACCATATTAACATGATGAATTCTTCTAATGGTAGACACTTCACTAATGAAGTCCTGTCCATTCGCTTTCCCCTTCTTCAGAATCTTTACTGCTAGCATGCGGCCACTTTGGAGTCTTCCTTTGAACACGGAACCATACCCTCCCTGCCCAATTTGTCCTTGAAGCGCCTATGATTTTCTTGATGTTCGAATAGGAGTACCTTATTGGCAAGAAGTTGTTGTTAGATTGCAGAAATTCTTCAATGTTTTGATCCATTGCTAAGTGTCTTCTCCTCCATTGCTTATTAGCAACATCATCACACATGGGGCTCCCAAGATGAATTTCACAGCCATGAAGGCGCTGTATATTGGGAAAACGCAAGAAAATTGTGGATGCGTTAATAACAGATGAAGATAACCATGACAAAGTGGCTGACGGTGTAATAAGGTCCTGCAAAAGAGATTGATATGTGACGAGAAAGCTAAAAAGATACACAGATGACCAAGCCCAATTTCACGTTTAAACGAAATTTCACACTTTTGACCAAATCTGTCTCCTTTTTTTTTTTTGGGGCCGAACAAAAACTCAAAGTCCTTACCATACTTATATTTGCACCGAATTGGCGCTTGTCGCTGATGTCGCACCAATCATACATGTGCAGTCCATCTCACACGCAATTCGAGTCCATGAAATCTCAAACCCATAAACCATGTGTTCATGAATTTGCGCATTGGAACGAAGATCATTGTCATCAACCCACCCTGGAATCATTGCCACAAGCTCTAAAGTGCATGTAGCTTCCACATACGAAACTTTTGCATTGACAATGGCATATAATCGCCTTCTCGTACTAGAGAAATTCAAAAATTCAACCCCACCATGACTCATCGAAGCGTCGATGTAAAACTGAGGATCGACGGCTCTCGTGTAGCCCACAATCGCCACGGCCTTGGATAGCTTGGAGCAAATAACGGGTAGTCCCCGCACGTATATGGATCTAGATATTAGTCGTAGAGACACGATAACGAGCTGAGGGGAAGAGACGAGCAATTTCCTTTTTGCAACACGACATCGGCGATCCTCATTGTGAAGTTGGTAAGGTCGATGTGACGTAAACGGTACTTGCTCGAGTACAAATCTAGAATGGTGCGGTTATTTATACAAGCTAACTCATACATAGGATTGCCACAATCTTGTGGGTCACCCTTTAGTCGAAACGGGTTGCTTATGTTTGCGACCTGGCCGCAGGAGGTGGTGGAGTGATTGTTTACGATGGCAAGGCTAAAAGCCCGATGCAGAAGAAGAAGAGGAACAAGGAGGAGTTGATCTTTGGTCATCGGTTAAGAAATGGAAGAGAGGACTAATTTCTTGAAGCGATATTGTTTTCAGGGTTGAGATGCAAAAGAAGGAAAGACAAAAAAAAGAGACAAGGAGAAGCGTGGGAATGGTCGGCTGATTTGGTGAAGCCGGTCAACAAAGAGAAAGCGCATGCTGACCCTTGGTCAGCACTGGGCAGCACGGTCGCTGACCATGGTCAGCACGTTGTTGATAAGCTGGATCGGCACGATGTTGATAAGCTTGATCGGCAAGTTGCTGACCAATGCAAGTTGGGGAAATTCGAATATATCAATATGTGTCCATTTTGTCAGCACGCGCGCATCCCATCCCATGCATGTGCGTTCATGACTAAAAATAAGAATTAAATTAAATATTATTTAATTTAATTTAATTTAATTCGACGGCAATCACGACCGTTCAGTAGTCAGCTGGGTCACAGCTCATATCTCTTGTCCGTATTCCTGCCCTCCGCCCTGTAAATAGGGCACCCCAGTCTTGTTGTTCCTTGAGATTTCTCCAGTGATCTAATAGCCTTTTTGCGTGATGAAGATGGCTTCCTCTAGGGTTTCGCTCCTGTGCGGCTGGCTGTTCGGCCTCCTGGCGGCCGTTGTTGCTCTCATGGCCGCACAGGTCTCAGCTCGTCACCTGGCGGAGTCGAGTGAGTGATCTACGCATTTAAGTCTTCCGTCAATTTTACTTCTCGAGTTCTCTTTAGTTTGATCGATGAAAACACTTGTACTAGCATGTTAATGGTTTTCCATTTAATTTTTGTAGAGGAGAGCGTGGAGGAGCCTAACTATTTTCTCGGACACATCTTTCGCCCCGTGCGCGGCGGCTTACCCGTGCGCGGCGTACCCGTGCGCGGCGGCGCACCTGTGCGCGGCGTACCCGTGCGCGCGGCGGCACACCCGTGCGCGGCGGCGGCCGCGGCAGCACACCCGTCCGCGGCGGCGCACCCGGCCGCGGCGGCCGCGGCGGCCACGGCGGTCACCGTCCCTAACCTCCAGAAGAAACTGAAGATGTCAAGAATTCGATTAAGTTACGGGTTTGGTTTGGGCTGTTTGCTTGATTTCCAGCAAAGTTGCGATCAATCTAGTGTCATGGGGTCCAGTCTCAGGTCATCTAATAAGTAAAAGCATTAGAAAAAACTCACAAGTTGAGTCGGTTCAGACGCAAGAACTATCCATCCTTGCCATCACTATACCAGATAAGAAAGATGCTTTGTGGAGGAACTTCAATGAAATGAATTTCATGTTTGAGAGAAATCAGCACCCTGAGGTTCAAAACCACTGCAAGACTCTTCTTGGATGTTTCTTCTAGATTGGAGATGCTAAAACACAATCAAAAGAAGATCTGTCTATTTGTCACAAGCGACCGGAGATTGGTCACTTAACTACAGATAAACGTCCAAGCATGACTCCGAGCACGATATACTAATTTTAGCCTATAGGCAAGGAAGTGAAATCGCGCCGCCTACCAGGATTATATGCAAAATCTGATTGCAGAGCAGCCGTGTTACTAATCTACTTAGGGCTCCTCGCTCTTGTCGAAGCCATTAGCTCTACGATGTGAACCTGAAAATGAGAATGTAAATGGCGCTTCACTTACATGGCAGCCGAAGGATGTGGCACCATTCAAGAGGAAGTATAACATCATAGGAAATGATACACATGCTATCGACAGTTAACTTTGTGTTTACAACAGCATATGCCTTAAATCTCTAACCGTGATCTTCTTAAGTCATCATGAATCCTACAAAAAAGGGTTAGGAAGCAAGAAAAATGACCTTCAAGTCTCAATGCACGTCTCTTTACGACCTTCATTGTGGTTGGCTTAATTAACTGGGAAACTACAGCATCTCCATCAGCTAGCTCATGAGCCATGGAGAACCTTTTCCATCCTCCGCTGGGTCCCGTCTTCCGCGCCAAATATATCATCGGGAGTTCTTTACCATCTCCGTCGACCAACGTCATGAACCCGTCATTCTTAGGAAGTCTCGTCTTGCAAAGTGGACAGGAAGGCCCTGCAGCAGATAAAATGACTGAGAAAAGAGAAAACTAGATTGCCGGTCAATGTCGTATAATCCCTCCTCAATTCCAGGACGCCACATGTATCGGGAACAATCGAGCAAAGGGAGTCCAAATCAAACCAAATCAAAGTGGCAGATGAATTAAACTCTGTTACCAGCCAAAAACAACTAGAGACATGAGATGGAGCATGGATTTGACTAAGATGGGATAGTGAGGTTCTAGAGTGGACTGCAATTGCTCTGCCTTCTCTATTGCATATTCCCTGGCCTCAGCAGAGGCATACACCAGGTTGATCGGATCCCTCCTCTTATAAGTCCTATCGATTTTCGAAACCATTTGGTAATCTTTAGTATTGAAATATGACGACTTTTTAATATCTTAGAAAACATTTCGCAACAGTATAAGAAAAAAAAATGAAGGCAGTGATAAAATACCTTCTGGGCATTGCCACCCGATCAACCGCCACCTGAACCCAAGAACAAAGTTTCAAACTTTATGATCAATACTGGCTTGAAACCGCAGCAAGCAATCCTTACTAAGCCTGATACGGATCGAGTTGATTTTCTTCCATGAAACAAAATGCAAAACGAAGAAAAGGTCGACCACAGAAGAACTTCTGATTTGAAATCTTTCTTCTTAGGACAATAACCAAAATGGTCCCCAAAACTTTGACCTAATATTAACGTGGTCCATGAACTTTTGATACATGTTCATTTAGCCTTTGAACTATATGAAAATGTCTAATATTAATATTCTATTAATTCAAGTTAGGAACAACATTGAACAAATTAAAAGTCCAAAAAATAAATGAAAATGTACAAAAGTCTAGAGATCGGCTGAACAAATTAAAGTTCAGGGACCATATCAAACATTAGAGTAAAATTCGAAGGACCACGTCGAACAAATTAAAAGTTGAGAGATCGCTGTACATATGAGCCAAAATCGAGAGATCATTTGGGTCATTTTTTCTGTTTCTTCCAACATACCAAAGATCGACAAGAAACAAGAGTTGGTGCTCCTTTTATTGCCTTTTGACATTTTTTGTTTTTATAAATACTACGGTAGTTCTATTTGAGTATATTGTAGCTTATGGTCTCTGTAGTAGTAAATGTAGAATCTCATTAGTGGAGTATCGGATTGATATTCTGCTATTTTAATTTCTGATTTGCTAATTTAACTATGAAAACATAGTCTTGAAAATTTTATCAGTCCTAAAGAACTACGAACAAGGTCCACATTATGTAAATAGATTGTCTACATGTAAACTAATATCATTTTAAACTATATTTATGAAAAACGCTTATTCTTAAAATAACCGGATGAATAGATTTTAATTTCCAATGCATGGGCGTGGAAATGGAGAAATTCACAAAGGGAGAGGAAAGGGTAATTTGGTGTTGATTTTGAGAGCTAGTCCCGTGGCAAAGACACGTTTGGTAGCTAGGGCGAACTTTTCTTCACATGTTCACATGTCAATGACACGTTTAAGGAAAAAAATCACCGACTTGAACATGGTCTATTACAAAAGAGACAAAAATGATAGTTTTCCTCTAATTTTGAAACTGTTTTTTTTTGTTTTGTTTGGCCAACCGAGAAAATCGCAATGTTCATGGAGTGGAATTTGGGGGATGGATGAATGGTTGGAGAAATTAGATAATGTGGTGGTCCAAGTTTGGGGTCTGTCGGTCAAACAATCTGTACCCATTTGTGTCTACAGGTAAGAAAAGCCATCGAGGGGCTAATGCAGCCGCTGCCGCCGCCTCCTCCACGATGCGAGGAGCTGGAGGAGCCGGAGAAGCAGAAGGCCAAGATAGACCGGGAGGCTGAGTCCCTGGTGCGGTGGGAGCTCTGGCTGGGCCTCGGCTATCTCGTGGTCCAGACGGCCGGGTTCATGCGGCTCACCTTTTGGGAGCTCACGTGGGACGTGATGGAGCCCATTTGCTTCTACCTCACCTCCGGATACTTCATGCTTGGCACGCCTTCTTCCTCAGGACGTCCGGGAGCCCTCCTTCGAAGGGTTCTTCCAGAGCCGGTTCACGGCCAAGCAGGAGAAGCTGATGTGGGCTCACGGTTTCGACGCTCGCAGGTACGATGAGCTGCGGAGAGCCCACCATGGGAGCTTGCCGCCGCCCGCCTCCTCAGCGTTCAGTGGATCGTGAGGGCGGGGCGCGGTTCGATCCTTTAAGCAACTTGAACATGTCCATGATATTTTCACATAAGAACATTATCAATCTTAAACATAGAAGATAATATTAGTTTGAAATTTAAAGAATAAAAGGGAATAGGACATTTTATTCGAATTGGAAATAAAATTGTATAAGGAGATTATCACGTGTGACATCCAATGGAAGAATTTCAAACTAAGATCTAATCCCCATAACTGTAACTATAGATATTTCTTATCATTGTGGGGTTAGCCTGGGAGAATCAATAGAAGTTACTGCATAAAATAGAACAATAAATTGAAATTTTACCGTAATAGCATATATTTACTGCCATATTATGTTTAACCTTGTGTTTTCTTTGGGAGTAGGTTTATTGGGAAATAATTCTATGCAATGAATGTGTAGACAATTTTGGTCCAACGATTTACGTGCATAGACATAAATGCATAGATACAATGAACTGATTGGTCGGGCATATGAGACCAATCCACAGTGAAATGCAAATATTGTGCTCAAGACCTATCTCAGTTTTTGTCTAAAATAAGAAAAACGAATAGAGAAAACGAATTTTGACTCATTTTCCAATCAAGTATTTAAACATTTTTTTTAAATCTGATCAAGTACTTGGCCAAGTACAAATCTAGAACGGTGTGGTTATTTATATAGGCTAGCTCATACTTAGGGTTGCCACAACCCCATGGGTCACCCTTCAGCCGAAATGGATTGCTTATGTTTGCGACCTTGCCTTAGGAGGTGGTGCAGTGATTGTTTATGATGGCGAGGCTAAAAGACCGATGCAGAAGAAGAAGAAGAACAAGAAGGAGTTGATCTTTGGTCATCGGTTAAGAAATGGAAGAGAGCACTAATTTCTTGAAGGGACATAGTGTTCAGGGTCGAGATGCAAAAGAAGGAAACATAAAGAGAGAAGGGGAAGCGGGGGAATGGCTGGATGATTAGTTAAAGCCGGTCAGCATAAGAGAAGCACAAAGGCAGAATATTTGAGGCTTTGCGACGAATCTAAATTCATTCGACCTTGCCCGGCCTGCCCGACCAAAGGGGGAAACACAAAAGCAAAATGCCAAACTCCTAAACAATATTGTTTAATTTATGTCCTACTCAATGAGGCGTGAAGTCTATAATTATATAATCTTTAGCATATTTTAGGACATGATCAACTTGACTGTAGTTCTAGTGGAAGACACACATGATGCCTTTGGTTTGAAAATATAATGTTTTTACCATCTTGAAGATGTTAAAAACTCTTTTTGAGATACATTGCCCATGTTCATTCTTTCTTATTACAAACCTCAACTTTTCTAATGTTAGATTTGTACTTTCGGATGCAACAAGTACTTACACAATGTCACTTTCGTTGCATGAGGAAAGATCAAATTTTTTCTTCAAGATGTACATTAATTAAATGTGATTAAGTTACTAAGGATTAAAAAGAGGGAGAGAGAAATAGAATTGCATTTGGAGTTAAAATTGGAAGAGTCTACTCTTTTTCCCCTTTTCTGTTCTCTCAACCAAACTCAACTTGGAATTTATGACAGCTGATATTTACATATGGAATAATGACACTAATATTGTCCAAACTTTGGTTCAATATGTGCAATGTCATCTTGGGACTTTTAATTTGTTTCAATGTATTCCTTAAACCATTCCTAAATATTTTATCTAATCCTAAACTTTCAATTTGTTTTATTTGATCCTCAACTTTCAAATAACTAAGTCAAATTAGTCCTCTGGTACTATCCACAAGTTTCCATAACTACATTACTGCCCAGACTAGAATATACTTTCTTTCCACCAATTTCCTACATTAGCAAAGAAATATATAGTTCCATTTAAGTCTATTCGAGCTTATGGTCTTTATAATAGCGAAAATAGAAATTTATTTAGGGTTGCATGTGAATTCCTGCTATTTTAAATTTTAATCTTACATAATTAACTAAATTAATTAGAAAATTGAAACACAAGATGTCATGCCCCGAACTCGGTGGCAACGCAACATCCTGCAACTCAGGCCCACCGAGAACGACGACCCATGATTCGTCGCGGCGCAATCGACAAACTTACAACTCACGCTAATGAAAGCGGACATCACACCCCTACATACACAAAGAAAAAGGTAGAGAAAAGAGAGACAGATCAACATACAAAAAGGCATTTCATTAGCACCCTAAAATCAACGTTAAGGTACAACATTCCAAAAAGGGTTTACCACCAGCTAACCTACGCTAACAAAAAGAGCGAGCAGGGCCTATTGGTCTACACTTCTACATCGCTCCAGTCAGATGAGGGCAACTCCTCGGGGTCGGACTCCTTGGGCGTCGGTGGATCACTATCCATCGGATCCTCAAAATATACTCCGTCTATCTTCATGAGACCAGGCGGCCCACTCATGACTAGGGCTTAGGGTCTAAAAATAGGGTATAAAACAACACTGAATCGAAACTCAATAAGTTCATCACTAAACCTAGTTCGGGGTGAAGCACACGCTCGGTTGACCCTAAACATGAAGTTCTGTGTTCTCAATTTGCCACAACTTAACCCAACTAAACATCTACTCAATGGTCTATACTCGGATTCATCATGGAGCAATCAAGCAACATATAATTTTCCATCCACACCATGACAAACATATGCGAATGCACAGGCATGACATGCCAGGTTCATTTTCTTTTATTCTGCAGCATATTAAGTTAACATGGCTCATTCAGCCTGTGTTTCAACCCGCAAGGCTTCGAGCCAAGACCTAGGTTGGGCACAACCCCTTTTGCTTGTGTACTAGCCAATACGCCTCCCGCGCATACAAGACCCAGGTATACTGCCCCTCCTAGTGCCTCTACTAGCAGGCATCAAATCCAAGACATAGTTTGGCACCCTTTATCACTTTAGCTACCCTGTGCCGTGCACTTTCGGGCGCACCATCCTTATCTCGCCGTTTCCCCCTCATTGGGGCACACCCACCTGCTGTTCGATTTTATTAAATCTCGTGCTACATACTCATGTCATCTATGCATATTCACACACATATATAATATATATATATATATATATATATATACTTCACAATCAGGTACGTTCAGACAGTTTTCCCCGATATTGAGCACGAAACACTTTATGCAGGCAGACTTTCGTTCGGGCAAAGGCTCGTTATTTCAAACGCACGAAAAATTATGACTCGATACTACACAACAACAACAATCTCATGGGAAGGTACGTTCGGGTCATTATTAGCACATACAGCCCTGAACAATGACTAAATCCACCTTTTCCATGCACGAAACTCGGTAACCTTAAGCTTTACCTCTAGGCATCACACATATTACTTGGGGATAGCCTAAACCTCCTTGGACAGCCTATTAATGACATAAACAGCAGCCAACGACGTCCATACAGCAACCCAAGTGAACCAACTACACATTCCAACCATTTTTCCTACTCTAAGCAATTCCTAGAACCATCTAGAGCTTAACCAAGTCACGTACAACAATCCTACTCAAGTTTAGAGGTTATGCTTACCTCAAATCAGATTTGAACGACTTGGGAATGGGCCGAATGAAGGCCGAACAACGGTGGTTCTCGGCGGTGCACCGGCGGACGAAGATGGTACCAGTGGACTACAGCGGTGGAGGGTTGACCTTGGCTAGTCAAGGGTGGTTCCTGAGCCTAATAATGAGAAGAAATGAAGTGAGTGAGATTTCTTCGACCACTGGAGCAACAGCGGCTCGCTAAAGGCTCATGGTGGTGACGGGCGATCTGTGAAAACCACGACGGAGAAGTGGGTTGTTCAAGGACTAAATGAACATAATAATGGTTCCTAAAGACTCACCTAAGTTGAGCAAGACCGAAGAAGACTCAGTGGCGCGACTGAGCGGTGAGCGTCGGTGGCGAACGGCGGTTTGGGTGGCGGCGACGATTCGGGCAGCGGCAGGCAAAGGGAAAAAAGGGAGGAGAAGAAGACAAGAAGGAAGGAGAGAGGGAGGGTAGTGTGGCCGAAAATGAGGAGGAGGAAGAGAGAGAGTGAGAGCTTCTTGGTTATTGAAATGCGAGTGGGAGTAGGTAGAAGTAGGTGAGTGAAATGAGGGAAGTGATGTTTGATTGACTTGATTGACCTTTGAGTTGATTGATGGTGATTTGATGGAGATGATTTAACAAGATCTTGATTGATGTGATGGATTCGATGGATTTGACAATTGACAAGACATTTTCCTCGAGTTTCGTGCAAAATGCACTGATTGGGCTAGAGCGCGAACGAACTCAAACTCGTCTCTATGCTAAACCGACATCTTTCTAAACCATAAATATTCCTACTGACCATCGAGGAAGTCCATCGTAAATCGAGGGCGAAACGGTCATTTGCAAAGTACTGCCTTAATTCTTTAAATTCCAGAGCAAACTAGTCAACTGCTGAGCTATTTGGGACAACTTCCAAATTTCCAAAGTAATATTCACAAAGAATCGATTGTCCAAGTTCGGAATTCGTTTCGTGGCCAAATTCACCAGAAACAACTTCAGGGCGGCTGTTAGGGAGGTCCTAGGCAGCCTTTTCCTTTTGGTTAGTCATCTCGAGGTGATCAGTCTCGAGTGAGATTTAACTAAAACGCATCTCTAAAATATATCCATTCTATATTACAATCCCGAAAATGGGTCGAATTTTCAAAATGTCACACAAGAAATTTTTATATATCTAAAAAATTAGGAACAACAATTTAGAATAATATGACTAGATTTATTAATCATGTTTTTAGATTCACATAAGTACCGGTATTCTGTATATAGATTAGTCCTGTTTGTAGCAAAATCAACACGATATAGCTCTAACTGTTATAGACATCATAAGCTACAACATATTTTAATAGAATTTTTTTAACATTTGTAAAAAATAAAAAAGTAATAAAAATATGGCATCTTTATGTTTATTTAGGAAATGAGATAAAATGAGGGGAAAATGTAGAAAAAGCTATAAACATATTGTATGACGGCCAATTAAATCCTAATCTTTTCGTTTTGGCAATTTAGGCTTAACCTTTTGACGATTTACTAATGTAGTCCTTTCGACCAATTTTGATCAAAAATTATTTGCATAGTGGTCCAATCAATGTCAGCCATCCAACATGATACATCCAGTGCTAACATGAAAAGTGTTTTTTTTTTTTGCAATTTTCTTAATTATTTATTTTCATTTCCATTTTATTTTTTCCTATTCCCTCTACCAGTTAGGAAATAAAAGAAAAAATAAAAAGAGAAAAATTACATTTTTTAGAAAATTGCAAAATCATCTACATTAGTGCCAGCCATACCATGTACGATGGTAGGTATCCACTTCTTCAATTTTTGGCTAAAATTGATCCGAGTGACTACACGAACACATCATCAAAAGGTCTAGGATTAAATTTGGCCAAATTGAAAAATTTATGTCTAAATTGGCCATCGTTAAAACGGTTTATCACTGTTTGGATAATTATCCTAATGAAAAGATATTAAAATGTAGGCAATAGTGCAATTATGAAAGCTTGTAAATAGCAACAAGGACTTATTTGATTTTGTTATGGATAGTTAAAGTACTAGACTGAACAAATTGAAGGTTTAAGAATTATAATAAATATTTAGGAATAGTTCAAAATCACATTAAAGAAATTAAAATTTCAAAGATGATATTGCACATTGTTCCAAAATTTAAGGACTATTATCATCATGTTTCCCTTGGATTATTGTGAATCTCTTTGTTTCATGTCCACAAAAGTGTTCATTTCAAAATTTCACAAATCACAGTCACATTCCCCTGCCCTTATTTGTTTCTTTATTTTTGCCCAGAAAAAGTTGCCATTTGTATTAGCTAGCCAGTGTCCTTAGAGGAAAGGATAGAAATAGGGAGAGTACGATCAGGTTTGTATCAATTTTTAAAATCCGTAAGATTTGGGATTTTATAATTCGAAAACTCGATACTCGAATTTGATGTGTACGATTGATTAATATGCCTCATTTCCTTTATGGCCCTTAGGGTTATTTAGTAAAATATACATGATCACCGCGAACACCAGACGAAATTTATCATAACCTGATATTTTAGTACGGCCACTATTTCAACTCGACTTCTCGCTTTTAAGATTCTTAGATTCACATTCTTATGGTCGTTTATCTTTATTTTTGGCAATTCGTTTATTGTGCGGTCTAGGATTTCTACTTGGAGATCTACCCTAAGTTTGAACAAATATATTATTTTTTTTTGGAAAACTTGAGTTGGTTTATTAATTATATATTTAGCGTGAGACATTTATTTGCTAAAGGAAATATTACAAAAAATTGGAAAAAAAGTCATAAACCTATTGCTCTTTTGGCAATTCAGTTATAAACTTTTAATTTTGTTAATTCAGTCCTAAATCTTTTGTATTTATGACAATTCAGTTTTAGGCTTTTTTTATGCCAATTTAGTCCTAAACTTTTGATAAAAAAAAAGTTTTAGGCTTTTTTTCCATTTTCTCTCTCATGGTTTCTCTCTCCTCCTCCACACAAATCTCTCACTTGAAAAAGAACATGAAGAAAAGAGGGCGAATCATAGCCACCACCGTGTTGCCCAGACTTGGCTTAGCGAAGTCGATCTTGCCAATAACAACAAGGGCGAGCCTCACCATTGCTGGGCAAGCCTTGCCGCTGCTGGGTGAGGTCTCTTTGTTTTGCTCTCCCTCTTCCTCCTCCTCATCATCATAGATATCTCACTTGATGAAGAATAGGAAGAAAGGAGGGGAATCCATTGCCGTCGCCATGTTGCCCAGATCTGGCTTGGCAAAGTTGACCTCCCCGAACAATGGTGAGGTCTCTCTCCTCCTCCTCTGTGTAGATTCCTTGCTTGAAAAAGAATAGGAAGGAAGGATAGGGAATCAATTACTACTACCATGTCACCCAGATCTGGTTTGGAGAGGCTAACCTTGCCCAATGATGGCAAGGTCCCTTTCCTCTTCCTTCGCGCAAATCCCTCGCTGAAGGAGAACGGTAAGAAAGGAGGGGAATCAATTGTTGTCGCCTTGTCACCTAGATCTGGCTTAACGAGTTCGACCTCACTGCGACAATGAGGTCTCTTCCCTCCTCCTCTGTGTAGATTCCTCACTTGAAAAGGAACAAGAAGAAACTGTTGGGTTGCCCAGGTTTGACTTGGCGAGGTTGAGCCTCACCATGTTTGGGGTCGACTTGCTGGTCGAGGGTTGAGGTCGACCTTGCCCAGCCATGGTGAGGCTAGACCCAACCAGTGCCTAGGGGGGCGAGCATCGCCCAAGCCCTAGCCTCTGGCTAGTTGTTTCCGCGCGACTAGCTAGAAGAGAAGGAAAGGAAAAAGAAAAAAAAAGTGAAAGAAAAGAAAAATAAAAAAGTAAAAAATTGAAAAATATTAATAAAAATTATCCACGTCAGGATTGGTATTCACATCAACGCCTGCTGGCCAAAGTTAGCTTGATGAGCTAAATTGACACAAATATAAAATGTTTAGGACTGAATTGGCACAAAAAATGATTTAGAATTGAATTGATAAAATTTAAAGGTTTAGAACTGAATTAGTAAAAGAGCAATAGATTTAAGATTTTTTGATAATTTTCCCGAACATATTATAACATGTTAGGGGTACTCGACCAATAATTGACTATAGCTCCATTCGTTTCTCAGAAATAACTTTCTGGAAAATGGTTTTCAGATTTTTTATATTCTATCCACAAAAAATAAATGAGTTAAGGAAAAAATTTTGTACCCATGAAAAAAACCTTAAAAGTAGGGAAAATGATTTCCTCTTTTTGAGATGAGAAGAGAAAAACATTTTTCCTCATTTTTTGTCCCTCTATCTCTTTATATTCCTTTTCTTTTTAATTATTTTAAAAAATATGAATTTTTAATAATTCTTTTGCTATTATTTAATAATTTTATATTTCATAAATTTCTTTTTACTTCTTTTTTTTTTAATCTTTCCTTTCTTTGTATCTTTTTTTTTTTTTTCCTTCTTCTCAGTTGGGCGTTGGCCACGGTGACTGCTAATGCCTGAGGTTGGCAAACTTGGGGTTTGCCAAATCCCAATGAGCTAGAGGCTTATAGATCCCGATGAGCTCAAGGCTAAATGAGGTTGCGGCCGAAGAAGAAGGGAAAAGGGAAAAAAAAGAAAAAAGAAAAGAGGAAAAAAACTCTAATTAAAATAATAAAAGATAAAATGAAAATAAAAAAAGAATTGTTAAAAGGATGCACGGATGAATGAGTTTCCATACCGAAGGCAAAAAATATTTTTCATTTCATTTTCAGGTTTCAGAGGAACGCCGAAAAATATATATATATTTTTTTTTTTGGGAAGTGACTTTTTGAAAAATATTTTCTAGAAAAATCTCATTTTTTGCCAAACGAGTCTTAGTTCTTTTTAATTTTTTTTCTCATTCTCTCCGCATGCAACACCTGTGCTCTTTTACTAGTAATTTGATATTTTAAATGTCTTTATCCACAACAACAATAATTTCTTCCTATTAAATAATGTCCATGATAGGGTACGATTGAGAGAAAGCCCCATGAAGAGGTGCTTTTCGAACGGTTGCCATCTTATCTATAAATAACATAGTAACTTTTAGGGGCTAGACTAACGTTAGAAAACTAACGAAAGAAATGTATATTCTCTCTCTCTCTCTCTCTCTCTCTCTCTCTCTCTCACACACAAAAACTCAAAAAAGAAAATGCATATATCATTACTTTGAAAATCAATCGCATTTATGTTGTGAAACATGGATATCTTCTTCTGTGATTATATTCTGACCATTGTGGGTTTGAAGATACATGGATGCTTTGGTGAGTCAATGATATTGCTGGCCAATTTCACAATCAAACATCGATAGAAGTTAGTCGTACTTCTCGATGTATAATTTCAACATTGGTATTGGAGCTATCGTTGTTGTTTCCCAATTAAATGTGAACGTTTGTTGTCGGTTTGATGCGAAAAAACTTGAAATTCGTACCTATTGTTGTGCATTCGTACGTGATTTTTATCCATTGAAAATTATTGAAAACATGGTCAGAATTGCCTCAACAAGATGAAGATTTTGAGTGGTCGCCCATCAACAGTCGATGTCGGGAGATGCTGCACTTGCGCCACACATCGTGACAAGACTGGGTTCCTCGAGGCCACAGTGAAATGTCGCCTTTTCGTACAATTTCACTCAATGAAAGTTGGTTTTGAATATACCATCTAGTTCATCTAGACAATATGAGTGTTTTGAGGGGTCGGCATGCGCTAGAGGGTGCGCGTGGGCCTCATGCGCCACGTGCTCTGCACATGCGTAAACCGTCCCAATCGGCTGCTGACATGGCATGCTGATGTGGCGCAATGACGTGGCATGCTGACGTGGCACACTAACTTGGCAAACTCGATCAAGACCCAACTCGGTCAACTCTGACCATTGACCTCATGTGAAACATAGGCGCACAAGCTTCTTGGGGTGCGTGCTGGTGCATGGAATCTCCGTTGGGGGCATGCAAGGTACCGTTTTGTTTGTCTTGAAATTATTATCACTTTGGTATAGGTATTGTACATGTTTGATACTTTTAAAGTTACAAAAATATGTATGAAAACAAAGATACATGTATTTTGGGGCTTCATTAAAGTTTTTTACTTGTATTTTTTTAGATTTAAAAAAAATATATAAGATATCTTACATGTATATAACCACATGAAAATTGTGGAGCATGGTTTGTTGATAGCATGTATAAAGTTTAACATACTTACTATTTAATCTTGTATTCCACAATTTTGATTATAACTGATGCTCGAATTACTTGAATATGGATTTGCATCATGCTATGTCTTTATGATCAAATAGATCGTGATCATTGGATCATATGTCTAGATTATTTTTTCTAGTGGGAATTTGTAGGTTGGTAGAATTTGATGGAATTTTCACCTAGAATTAAATTTTGCGTGAATTGAACTAAATGCATGATAGTGAGACAATCGTAACACAGAAGCTGATTGGGAACATAGTAACTTTGTTTCGGTGTCTATTGTCAAATTATCATTTATTTAGGTTGCTTTTTACTTCAAAATAAATATGTGTGTTAATGTGAAAAAAATATTCTGCGCTTATTTTGTCAATATAGAATTGTTATTGACTATGGTTCAGCATCTAAGATCATTGTGGCTGAACTCAACAAGGGTGAAAACTGAATGGTGACAAATATGATAATTGGCATCGAAAGGTTCAGTATATCCTTGAAGATCAAGAGGTTTTGGAAACCCACAACCACACCATGGATGAACATGAGCATGGAACTTCTGCTCAACATGGAAGAAATCTAGAAGCTTATCAAGCTTGAAAAAAAGAAAAATAGCATTGCCCACATGACTTTGTTGAGCTGTATGTAGGATGATCTCATGTGTGAGTTTAAAGGAATTAAGAACGATCAAGGAATTTGCACTGCCCTAAAAGAAAATTTTGGAGTACATCTGCTACTAAATTGAGGAGGCTCACTATCAAGTTTTATACCTTTCGAAAGCACCAAAATCAAATATATGAGGCAGCATCTTCGGGAGATATCAAACATTATATCAAACTTACTGAAGATAGCAAGTCATACTGTAATTGATGAACAACAAGTTCATGTTTATTAGGTTCCTTCCTGAAAATTGGGAGCATATGAAGATTAATATGACGCATAATGAGAATATCACAACTTTTGATGATATAGTATGTCATTTAGAGTTAGAGGATGAGTGCCTAAAGGCTACTAGATCCTCTATGCATGCTTATGTTGCTGAAACTAATTAGCGCAAAGCTTTGGGCTTTAAGCGCAAAGGAACTATAAGTTCAATAACAAAAGGAAGGAGACTAATCTGTCACCCAAAAGAGCCAAAACCCTTGACGCAAGAAGAGCTGCAAGAAGAAGGACAAAGCCAAGACAAAGCTATTACAATTGTGGCAAAATGAATCACTTTGCTTGTGAATGCACTAAGTTGAAGGAGATAACATATTACTTTATTACTTTAAGTAATGCCTTTATTTCTAGCACTGTAATGCTTGCTAAATCACATCCTATGTGGATTGTAGACTCATGACCCACAGATCATGTAGCTAGAGATTAAGTATTTGAAGAGCATCATCGGATGCCGCTAGGAAAAGATGGATACATGTTGGAAATAACTCCATAATTAAAGTGTAGGGTGTCGGCACATATAAATTAAACTTACGTGGTGGTCGAACTCTATTCGTACATGATGTCCTCTATACTCCTGATAATTAGCAAAATTTAGTCTGTGTAGTTGTTCTTCTAGGCTTAGGTTATATTTTAAATTTCCACATTGATTGTGTTGATGTTAACTTGGGAATAGTTTATTATTGTTCTGGCTATGCACTAAATGATTTTATAGCTTTAGACGTTGACGACAACATGTACAATGTTAATGTTAATGATTGTTTCTCTTAATTGCATCTTCCAATAATGTAAATATTGATGCAAATGTTTTCCATGCTAGACTAGGTCACATAAGGTTAGATAAAATGAGATGATTAGCTAGAGAAGGCCTTTTATGATCACTAGCTAATATCGATCTACCAATATGTGAATATTCTTTGGCAGGAAAAATAACTAGAAAACTATTTGATAAAGGAACCAAAGTTGAATTTCCATTACAACTAGTGCATTCTGACATTTGTGGTCCATTGAATTTGAGGGTGAGGCATGGAGCCTCATATTTCATCACTTTTATTAATGACCATGGTTATGTTTTTTTGATCTCCCATAAGTCAAAAATATTGGATTGCTTTAGACGATATATAAGTTTGGTAGATAATCAGTTAAACAAAAAAATAAAAGCATTAAGAACCGATTGCAGATGTGAATATCTACATGAGCAATTCAAGTCTCTTTGTGATGAAGAAGGTATTAAAAGATAATCGACTGTTCCTTATACCCCACAACAAAATAGAGTTGTTGGAGAAGAATAGAACCCTGATAGAAATAATTAGGTCTATGATGGCACAAGTAATCTACCGATCTTATACTGGAGATATGCATTATTGACTGCTGCCTATAAACTTAATCATGTGTCCTCTAAGTCCAACCACTTCCACTCTTATTAATTATGGATTGATAGAAAATCAGATTTAAACAATTTGTGACCCTGTGGGTGTGCAAGATATGTTCACGATTCCTTCTAATAAATATGAAAAATTAGGTCCTAAAGAGAAGAAATGTATCATTATTAGATACCCAGAACACTCCAAATGGTATGTGCTCATAGGTGAACAAGCTGATAGAAATGTTATTGAAATGGAGTCACAAGATGTCACATTTTTGAAGAACAGTTTTCCTAGTAGATGTGAGATTGATAAGGTTTCCAGTTATATGAGATGGAAGATCTCGATAACGCACCTACAAATGTTGTTTGAGCAAAATAATATTGACCTCGATATACTGGACCTAGTGGAACTGTTGTATCGCCTAGTAACCTAAGTCCACAATGGTTCGGTTATGCGAGAGTAATTGTACAAGCATTCCCCCTCGTCATTTTGAGATTGGAGAAAAGCATATATGGTTGCTACAAAGATGATGTAGAGCTAAGATAGTTGAAGAGGCTCTCTCATCTCCTGATCATGAAGAATGACAAAATTCTTTGGAAGATGGAAATGGAGTTTATGAGAGCAAACCAATTCCATGAAAATTTAGCCATTGTCACTAATATTCCAAAATTAGTGATAGTTTATTGTGATAGTCAAGTACCATTACCTATGTGAAAGATCCTAAGTATCATGGTAGGACGAAACATATTGACATAAAGAATAACTTCATCTGAGATGTAATAGCATAGAAGGAATTGATCCTACAACATATTTCTAGGGACAAGATGGTTGCTGATCCATCCACTAAGGCTGTTCCTAGAGACATGTTCTTGGCCATAGGATGTATCTAGGTTGAGTAGAATATTATTTGTAATATTATTTAGGATCATTACATTATGTATTATGTATTGTACTTGTTATTAAATGGATTGATGTTTCATTGTCTATTTCAATTTGTTATGAGACTAGCACAGACATACATATATTGTTGAAAGGTATGTCACTAGGTAATGATTGGCTCACTCACACGAGCATCGCCTCAAGTGCTGTAGTAAGCGAGTGAGATGTGACGATATGTACGTAGGATATTGAAAGAGCAAATTCGGTACATAAATATTTTATGTTGCCTTGATTGGAATCAAGATGAGGTCTTTGATTTATGTATGATAAGACTGACACTGATAGTCTCATAATCATATATGCGCGATGGAAGCCATATGCAAGTGCTTTAATTGGCTGCTACACAAGCGAGTTGATATGGCACTTAGGCCAAACATATGTAGTGAGAATCATGTGACTT
>JAGVVM010006772.1:0-11252 GCA_019149425.1 Psidium friedrichsthalianum
CCCTCCCCCCCTGTTTCCCCCCCCTACCCCCCCCGTTTTTCTCCCCCCCCCTTCTTTTTTGTAACCCATACCTTTTTTTCCTTTCCCCCCATTACCCCCCCCCTTTCTGCTTTGTCCCTTCCCCCCTTTGTTTTTCCCCCCCCCCCCCTTTTTCTCCCCTCCCATCCCACAGAGTCCAACGCCCAGCCCTGACCGCTCCTTTCTCCTCTTCCCTCCCGTCCCTTCGATGCTCTTCCCCTTCCTTTCCCCCCCTCGCAAAGGAGTGGGTTTGTGTTTTGGCCGGTGGTCGCGTGGGGGTGATTAGCCCGGGGGGAGGTGAGGGGTGGGCCCGCCCTTTTTTGGGGGGCTCGCCCCTGTGCGGCGGCGGTAATTCACTAAGGAAGAGGGAACCGGGGCGGCGTGTTGGGAGCTATGGCGCTGCAGAATTGAGGAATCACATAAGGGATCCACTGCCGATTGGCGAAGCTCTTCGAGGAGCTCGTGGGGGAAGACGGCCGATTCGAAGTCATCTTTCCCGAGGAATTTTGCGTTTGGTTTGTTTCAGGATACGTCCTTCAGTGAGTTTTCCAGCACGTCAAAATGTCCACACGGTCCAGGAAGCACATGGTGAAGCATGGAAATTGAACGAGGCGAACAAGCTCAATGCACTGTTGCTTCGTGCTATTAATACTTCGGGCCGGGTCTTCATGACTCATACGGTTGATCGAAGGAGATTATGTTCTACGCTCCGCCGTCGGGGCGACGCTGGTGAGAGAGAGGCACGTGATCATGGCTTGGAGGGTGGTGCAACAACATGCAAATTCTCTGTTTAGCATGCCGGGAGAGAGCAACTCATACCTAATCCTTTACTGGTGTCGCTCTAAAGTTTAGGCCACACGTAGGCAAGACTCATTTCAATAAGCAACACTCGTACAAGTGTAGCATGTATGTTCAATGGCCTACGCTTCTTCAATGCTTGACAAAATAAAGATTGTTGCCAGAAGTTTTAGGCAGAAAAGAATTGTTGGCTAAATTTTAGAAGTAACCAGAAAAAAAAAAAAAGGAGCCAATTTGAATATTCAAGCACGGGATCTTCAAATTACCTCGACTAGCCCCAAAGACGTTCTTATGTGTTTATTTAGTCTTGCAGTTTTTATATATAAGTAACCAAAAAAAAGGCACTGTGTAAAAAATTAAGGGTGCGCTTTTTTTTTGTAAAAAATAAATTATTGATATTTTCTAAAAATAATAGTTTGTATCACTTAACGAAAATGAATAATTGAAAAATATTTTCATCGCTCTTGAAAGTGTTTAAACAAAATTGTTATCGTAAATGAAAAGAATATCATGGACTTTTACTTCATGTGATACAAGTGATCATTTTTAAGAAAATATTTTTAAATGATTTATTTTTCATGAAACAAACGGAGCTTAAAATTTTGAATCTTTCTAAAACGTCTATCCATATTTTCTATTACAGCAATAAAATAATATTATGTCATTTGCTAAAACGAAATGGTCTAACAAAAAATTTCTTCTTCTCTCATATTGATACAAATGCTGCTAATGATCGAGTCTAAGCGACGCTTATGCTCTTCCTTTCCATATATAGTCTCCTGCTAAAACACATTATAATAGCGTTGGCAAAACTACTTTTAAGCAATGAAGTTTGTGTTACCTAAAGTACATTTTTGTAGTACCTTACGATGACACCTAATTTTTAGCTGACAAATCATATAAGATAAAAACTCGATATTAGGGTAGCAATCGCAATGCGACCCATTTCTCAGTCAGAAACAGCCCTTTTAGTTTTTTTAAAACTCCATTCACCTCATTTGTATTACTCAATAAATCAAAATTTGACTTTTAGGTCGACTTTTTGGCAAACACCAAAGTCAACCCTTGGTCAACATTTTGAAAAATCTGAAAAAAAATAAAAAAAGTTATCAATTCGAATTTTTGCAAGCTTAACTGAACTTTTAATTCTTAGTTTTTACCAAAAAATAATATCGAGAGTTCACTTTTCGGTCAACTTGATGACTTTGACCATCGGTCAAGAAATTTCAAAATTGCGTAAGAATCCATCCGATTCCACTTGATTTTTTTTAATTGTAGTGAATATTATACTCACTCAGCAGAAAAGATTGCTTCTCGACATTTGATCTATGGATCGTAATACCTTAAGATTGCAAGTCAATTTCAATAGTTTGAACTTGAGACGGTCGGCCATTATTCGAGGACAAGTTAAGGGCCCCAATCAACCCCTCATTAATAGTGGCAATTAACCCAATTCAAATCCAATTAGACCAAATTGATTGAATCTTGATATCAGTTTTGCCAAAATCACGGTAATTTAGCAACAAGGTCAAACTCGGTAAACCCATTTGACTCGACTAGGTTTGACCAGCTGTTGACACTTGATTTTTTGCCAATCTGGTTTTTTGAAAATTTTTATAAAATCCATAAAAATTCAGAAAATTGAAAAATCAGCTTTGGGAACCTTGGCCTAGCCTCGGGATCCAATTTTGAGCAAAAAATAATTTTTCGTATTTTCGGTTTTTTTTGCATTTTATTTTCAAAAATTCATAAAAAATCAACAAAACATGAGAAAATTACAAAATCAACTTTGGAAGCCCTAGCTTAGCCTAAGGAACCAATTTCGAACAAAAAATAATTTTCCTTATTTTTTGCATTTTTTAATATTTTCAGAAAATAGGAAAATAACCAAAAAATCACAAAAAAATATATTTTCGTGGCCTAAAAATAGGGAAAAATATCAAATATTTTTATTTTAAATCCCTTTTCATGCTGGCCCAATTAAATCTAAAAAATCCAATTTGGAATTATGTGTTCCTTCACAAATGTAACTCCAAATCGGGCTTAAAAAATGCAATTTGAATCTTTTTATTTTAATTTTTCACTTTTTTTTTGAGTTGTGGCATCCCCTTCTAATATCCAAAATTTTTATCTCGGTCCAATGCTGCCCGAAATTTCCCAATTTGACAAAAGGGCTCAATTGGAATTTTATTTTTAATTTGGCCCTAAATCACCAAAAATGAAATTAAAATTTTCCTAGGGGCACCCATGAAAATAAAAATCCACCACCCTATACTTTTCGATGTTCTAAATACATTAATGGAGGGGGTTTGGCTTGATTCAATCATTTAGGCCTTGATTTATTGAAAATCCAATTTCGGGTCAAATTTGAAATTTGGGGTTTTTGCACTAAATTAAACATTTTTATCCCCAAAATACCTCTATTAGATGGAAAACATGCTGGAGAACTCAATTTCGGTGTCAATTTTTCGAAAAAAGGTAATTTATGGGGCCAATTTGATGATTTTCGGTCAACCGGGTCGGGCGGGTTTGACCCGTTTGACCCGGTACTGTTCATCGTCTTCCCCCCATGCGTGACACTGTTCACGCGCAGCAAACCCGACGAAAATGGACCAAATCCGCGACCGTTTCGAGCAACAAATGCCACGTCTTCCCCCGAAATGATTCGAGAACCTTCCCCTTTAAAATTTGGCGTGTTGCGCGTGCCGAATGGGTACGAAAAAGGCGCGGACAGCTCGCGTACGGGGGAGGTCGATGAAAAAAATCCCATTGGAGAAGAATACGTGAGCTGGCCGAGCACGTACGAAGAGAGAGAGCACGCGTACGAGTGCGTCGTGAGCTCTATAAGAAAGGGACGACGTCCAAGGCTCGGGGTTCCACGATTTTTTGGAGAAAAACTGAGAGAGAGGGAGGTCTCATGGCTGGTTTTTGAGTCGTTTTGGGCTGACCAACAGGGGGTCTTCGCGAGTGATTTCAGAGCACACCGAGAGGCTCCCTGAGAGACCACCACCCAACCGAGATACACCTACACACCACCTACCTACTGAGCCATCACCGACGTCCATCCGCCCCCTGAGTCGCCGGAAAAGGTAACGCAAATACCCCTCCGCGACTGTTTTTCTCTGGTTTGAGCATTTTTGCCCGATTTGGTTTTATTTGATTCTGGGTCGAATGGGACCAAACCAACCATGCTTATACATGCCTACATGCTTATTACATCTCCTTTGTGGTATTTCGTGCTTCGGCTTCACGTGAAACGCCCCGGATACATGTTTTCTAACAATGCGCGCAACGTGTTCGATGAAATGCCTCGGGTGGTTCAAACCCCCCGACTTTGAACCTGTTTTTCGTGGTGATTTCATGTAATATTTGGTCGTTTCTTTGCTCAAATGCATTCTACATGTGTAGATCTTCGTTTTGATATGCTGTGCTGCCCCTGGTTACAGCCGAGGTGTGAGATATGCTCTTCCAAAGTTGCCTCATTAGTCTGATCAGAATCTGGAAATTCAAGCTGGAAATTTTGCCTAAGTGTTGAACTCCATCCAACTTACTTGCTTCGTGCTCATTTTTTATTATCTTACCATGAGTATTTTTGGGAGATTCCTGATTGATTGTGTTTCTGGTACATAGTAGAACACGTATATATCCTCGGTTGCCCTCGGTTCAATCTTTGAGGATAGTTACGAGGTCGGGAATACCCTACATTGCCTTGGTTTGTGCCCTGATTGAGTTTCAAGCAGTTCAAACCCCCGACTTTCGGGGTGATTTTCTCTCTCATCCTACGTATGTTTTGGGTCATTTTTGTTTCATTTTGTTCCCAATATATGGCTTTTCGTGTTGGTGTGTTTCTTCGCCATTTTCCATAAATGAGGGTCGAGTTATGAGTCCAAGAAAACGCCTCAGTGAGCTGAGAAGCTAGGGGCAGTTGCTTTTTTTTTTCTAAGTGTTGGGGGGTGGTACGAAGGGGCCTGTTCGTGGCCCGTTTTTAGCATAGTCGTGCGACCATTTTCCAAGCCATGAAGTTTTCTTAAAACCTCATTCCACCCTCTTTCGCACGGTATGAATGGCTCCTCTTGATTTTGTTTGTGGACCGAGATACGGGGCTTCAAAGATGCCTCAGTGAGCTCAGAAGTTAGAGAGAACCCGGTCATTTTTGGCTAAGTGTTTGAGCGGTGCGTGAAGGCTTCTTCCCGGCATGTTTGCGATGCGTGCATTTGATCTCTTGCTGGGAAGTTTGGCATTTTGAAAACCTTGTGTTACGTAGTTCATCTAACACTGAACTCTTTTTCCAAAAGGGTGCGCGAGATGGGAGATTTTCGAGCTTGAAAACAGGCGCATAGCCTGTCTATGCGTTTGGGTTCAAACCCAGGTCCCCTGAGCTGCTCGGGTTCACACATTCGGGCGATCTTTCCTTGATTCTCCCATGCACGTTTTGTCATTTTATTACTTCATACTATTCCTTGCATGTTGTAGTTTGCGTCAATGTGTGTTTCTGCTGCTGGGTGTATCCGAGATGCTCGAAAATAACGTGTTAAAATGCCTCCACGAGCAGCCTCTTTGACAAAAAAAAAAAAAACTAAGTCTGGTGAGGCAACCAACATCGATTTTTTTCGTGGGTTTTCGGTCATGCTTTGGCGCGTTTTACTCGCATATCTCTGATCCGCGTCATTCCTGGTATGCTGTAGTTTGTATCGATGTATGGATTTCCCGTTGAGTGTTCCCGAGGAGTCGGGAATTAGTGTGTGAAAACCCCATGATGGGTTGTGTTGTGGGTAATAAAAATTCGAATCAAAACCCGAAACTACGTCATTTTAAACCGACTCGGGACCCGTACAATCTGGGCCGGGCCAACCCAGCCCAGTCCGAAAAAAAAAATCGAAATATTAAAAAAAAATTCAAAAATTGATTTTTAAATTCCCAAAAAATGGAAAATTCCTAAAAATTCCAAAAAAATCCTCAAAAATCTGAAAAATTAGGAAATGGGCTATTTCAACTAGCCAATCCTATTTTTGACAATTTTCCTTTCCAATCTTTTCAAAATGACGATTTTGCCCCTCATGGGCAAATCGCCTCGAAAAAATTCCAAAAAATCCTCAAAAATTAAGAAAAATCCAGAAAAATCCTCAAAAATTGTGGAAATTAGGGAAAACCACATTCAACTGGTTTGACCTATTTTCACATCCTTGATTCCCCGAGCCTTCCAAAATGACCATTTTGCCCCTCTGGTCAATCTGACCCAAACCATTCCAAATCATCCTGAACCCAATTGACATGTTTTCTAGGCCTTCATAAGACTCCCCTAGGCTAGTTTTGACTGGTTTTGATGCGATTTCTCTATGAATTGATTCCTGATTGCGCATTTATTTCTATGATTGTGATTGATAGGATAGATACTCCCGTTTGCATGAACCTTTAGACTTTCAGAGCCTACCTTACCCAGTCTCGCCTGCATGAACTCCTTAGATTAGGAAAATCACTCAACATAGGTACCGAAAGGGCGTCGATAGAAATATCGGCGTAACTAAGTCCCCGAATCCAAATCTCTGGTTTTTGCAGAATCGAACGATTTCTCCCAATCGTTCGATAGGGTTTCCAATCATACCCTCCAATAAATGGTTGGTGGCGACTCCGATGGCATGCACACTGATCACATGTCACCCGACCACACTAAGGTCGACTTCAATTTAAAACTTCCTGACGCGATTTGGTATGGGCCTGGGAGGGCCCGCGCGAAGCCCAGATACCTCAAAAGGGCGAAGCAATCCATTAGCTCCCTCGAGACCCGATAAAGGGAAATCTCGGGAGGGTCGCGACACCCACTTCGGCCGAAGCCCAACTCAGCCTATTGGGCTGACTCAAGTAAGTCATATTGAAAAGAATAAGATAATTAGAGGGCCTCGGCCCGACCCGGTGAACCCTGGTCAACACGATTGGACCAAACCGACTTGGCCCAATAGGTCAAACCGCATTTGGATGTATTGGACCCACTTAGCAAAGACAGTAAGCCCAATAAAATAATTAGAGCGAATTTAGATAATCAAAGGACCCCGGATCAACCCGAGCCAACCCGGGTGGACTTCATTGGGCTCGGCAATTAGGCTGAAACCCAATTGGGGCATTTCTTCAGCCGAAGTTGTTCCCACCAAGGCAGATTCTCCATCCACACTGCACTGGCAGAGGCAGTCGTCATGTTTAGATGGGCAAAAGTAACCCTCATCTAGTTCTTCCTTTCAACTCTAGAACCAGCAAGTGACCAGTGAACTAAATAAAAAGAATAAACTATACTCTTTAGATCTTCTTATATACAGTGTATATGCGAAAAAAAAATTACAGGCGGTAGTCAATCTTTAACTTAACTTCCCTATCCCATTAGATCTGTAGGTTCTTACTAAATCGGCTCAGTTTTTAATCAGAAACTTGTGATTTGGTACTCATACAGCTCCTCATGGGCCATCAATAAATCTAGGGGCCGCACAAATGCCCATTTATATGTTGGATTGTAGTTGCTTTCAAGAGCAAAAAAGCCCAAGCAAAAGAAAGAGGTTTAAAAAAAAAAAAAGCCCATGCTAGTCGGTGGGTATTGGACCCTCAAGAGTTAGTCAAGTCACTTAATCCTCCAAAATTCCCCTGGTGGAAGGTGAGGCAATAATATTTCTTCTCTCGTCATCTAAATCTGCAACATCAATCTCATTAAAATAACTTTTTGACAATCTCAATTTAGCATTCCGCCACCTTAATAAATCGCTCAGTTTCGATATTAAGGAAACATCATGCGAGAAAACTAAAATAAACTTGATCCTCCCGCTTCATTTTTTTCGTTCAATGGACACTGGTCTATAGGTCGAGGACTTTCCTTGAGTCGCGGGATTTTGTTCGCAATTGATGGAGCTCTGCGACCTCATTGCGCAGAATTCCACTCAATTCGCCAATAAACTAGCGTGGATTGCATTGATAGCCCATATTAAATTCGGGATTGCATTAATTATGTGTTTAGTTCTTGCCCAAGACAAGTTAAAAGTTAGTTATAATAGGGATATAACCTGGATAAAAATATCACATAGAGGAGGCGGAATAAAGGTGAATACAATTCCTAATATCCATCATTTAAAAGTTACTTTTCTGAAATAACAAGCTTTTTAAACCAATTAAAGTAATATTAAATTATAATTCCATAATAAATTTCAAAATGACAAACAACAATTTTATTTTTATCTGTTTCTATTTTTTATTTATATATTCAAACTTCTTTCAATCTTACAATATACATTCGATATACATAAAACTATATATTTATTATTTGTATTTATTACCTATCTTAGGTATATTAATATGGTTCATTATTTAGTAAAATTATATTAGAGAATGATGGAAGGGAAAAAAGAAATTAAAAAAAGAAAGCGAAAACATTATTAAAAAAAAAGCAAATAAAAGTCGAGTAGGCAAGACTGTTGCAAGAGATTCTTATGATCTCCATTTATGCAATCTTTAAGTTCATTTATACTGATATCTCGTTCATACATAACAATTGACATGATAGGATTTGAAAATATCATATTTCATTACTCCGATTCACCAAACATGAATATGATACAGCAAGATTGATAGATTTCATATCATATCATATGGAGTATTATCCACCTAGAAATACAAACCACTAAACGCAACCCAAGGGTGGAGTTGAGATCATTGAATTCCAGCCCCCGCTGGATCCCATTACCAATTTACCATCCCTTAAATTTTTCGAAATTTCTCTCCTCTGATTCTCACATAAAAGGGTTATGTTTCACCCAATTTTCCATACCCCTTCCATATTCCCTCTCCTCTCCTCCCACCGTAATTTGCCAACTACCATTTTTCGCAAAAGACTGACGACTAAGTATCTGTATGATAACCATTCTGATTTTAATTAAAATGACATTTCCTAATTTTCTTCCATAGATGATTTTTACAGAATCAAAATGCGTTTGCTAACAGTGTAGAATTTCTGTTCCTAGAACGGAAACGTGTTTGGTAATAATACATAATTTTTATTCTTGGGAATAATTTCTCTTCCCAATTTTTGTCATTTAAGTCAAATAATCACATAGTTACTTTATGAAATTTCCTCATACATTTCGAATTAATCAATGATTAATTTATATTGATTCTTTTATATAATATATTACATATTGAAATGTAAAAATAAATATCAAGAATCATCATGAGCTATTTTCGTCATTTATTAAGGGTTTCATCTAACTCCTTTGAGCGAGCAGACAACCAACACAAGAGAAACCCTCATTTCTGCAAAGAAAATGCATTACACTACCCTGCATTGATGTGCATTTTTTGTTCTAGGAAATCAAATTTGAATCTTAATTCACCAAAAACTAAAGACCGATAGCTTGTTAAGTGTTTACACTGATTATTTTTGTCTTTTTCCAAAATTTTCTAAAACTAAACTAAGTCTAAAATACAAACCTAGGCAAATCACAACCAATAAAGTCAAATGCACAATTAAGGATCACGGAATTGATAAATTGCATCATAAAATCCAAATGAAGTCCTAAGGACTTAAAGAATGTGGTTCGAATTTAATTCCAAAGGTGTTTATGAGTTTCCTAAAAAAGAAGAATATCTATCAAATCTAAGGAATTTAAGTCCAAAATTATGAAAATAAGGTCAAACTAGCCTACTCAAAGCTTTTTTTTTATTTTTAAGGATTTTCTTATTTTTCTGATTTTTTAGAATTTTTCCAATTTTTTTTATTTTTGATTTTTGATTTTATTTTTATTATCTTATATATTTTTCTTTGAAATGAGATCTTGTTCTCTTTTAGGTCAATGGAAAAGTGACAAAAGAACTGAAAGAGAAAAGTGAGATATGTGGTATTTCCTTATATTTTATGATTTTCAAAAGTGATTCTTTTTCTAAAATCAACTTTTTTTTTGTTCTTGTTTTTGCTCCAAAATTGCTTCTTGAAATAAAATCAAAATCATTTATGTTACTAAATAGGATTATAATCTTTTTTTATTCCGAAAAACAGAATCAGAGAATCATAATGGTACCATACAAATCCGAAGCCATCATCACTTGATATCTAAAGGTAGAAAAATCCGTATTCACTTAGTAATTTATGAATCTACTAAGTTAGAATATAAAGATACTTCTCACGTCTTGTATTACTCTATAAAAAATATCCATCACAATCTAATTGGTCGGTTTACGTGATTTTTTCTCGACCTGCCAATCTATTTCCAAAGCTTAGAGATGCTAAATTTGTCCAGTGATTTTCACGTTTTCTGCTAATTGCAAGCGAATATACATCCTAAGAGTCCTACGATACGTTTGTTCATTTTTCGCGTTTCGATCCAACACATCCATTCACGCGAATTTTTATCCCTTGACAAAATGACAACCGTTTACAATTATTCGGATTCAGTGCCGTTGCACTACTGTCGCACGCGATGACGTAGACACCAAATACTAACTAGAAGGGAAAAAAACATACGCAAATGATCGAATCAACGATTCCTTGGCCATTCAAAATTGATTTTAGTACAATCAATATAAGGTATTAGCTATCTAAAAATCTTGTGGATCGAGCAAACAGTTCTCCACGTGAACATTCACTTAGTAAGAGAACATGTGTAAAACTCAGTTAAAATTTACATACATGCGTTGCAATGTGTAGCATCATTTGGTCCGCCTGCCACTTTAAGGTTTTAACTGTGGTCAACGTCAAACTTGGGAAAAACGAAAAAGCTTGCGAAAAGACGAAACAGGACAATAATTCATTAAGTTCAAACTCTTTCTTCCCTCTCATTTTTTTTCCCCGATCCCCAAATTTGATTACAATTTGTATTTAAAAATTTATTATTTCATAATTTTATATTTATATTTCATAGTTCATTATTTAAAAATTTATTTTTTATTTCATAAATTTTTATTTAAAAACTAGTTGTGAACCAGACGGAACCGTTGGTTCCGGCGGTTCCGTCCTATTCAAACCGGAACCACAACCGGGCCTTGAACCGGTCCGGAACCGCCGGTTCATGAACCGAAACCGGAACAGCCTTAAAGGTTCCGGCTTCGGTTCATGATAGGTCACGAACTAGAACCGGTAGTTCCGAACCGTGGCCATCTCTACATATAGGGTAATTTGACTCTAAATTTACATATTTTGCATTTGCATACCATCATTAGATATCTTCTCATATCATGCATACATTCATTGCATTCTATTTAAAAAGTAAAAACCCAAAAAAAAGAACACCTCATTTGAGCATGAAAGTAAACCAAGCCTAGTTGCCAACTTAGGCTATTCCATGAAATTCAAGATACCGAAAGGGGATTAGTTTTAATTAACTAATGTAATCAAGTGTTCGAATCCTTTAATCTCTGGTTTGTAGAAGTAAGGTATTCCATTTAGGTTTCTAATCAACTATTAGTGGTGA
>JAGVVM010006773.1:0-13500 GCA_019149425.1 Psidium friedrichsthalianum
TTGAGTGATAAGGTGCCAACCTGAGGCGTCCCACACGCGGGGTTGAGGCACAGACCTGAGACGTCCACGCCACGGGTCGGACCTGATGCGCCTATATGACGCGGGTCAAATTGGCTATTAAGCCGAGGCTCAAGATTGAGCGTGCATGCATATGTATTTACATTGATTGTCCTGGATTGGACGTGGTTTCAAATTGAAAGTTTAATTGCTTTATTGAGCTCTTAACTGATTGTGTATCTGGGTTTTGTGTGGTCCTGGATTGGGCCTGTTAAAATGCTTTATATGCTTGGCCACTCTGTGGCGACTTTTCTAAATTGAACGGATTTTTAGTGATGGAATTTAGCCCGATGATTTTGAGTATTTGAGTGGGACCTGAGAGTTTGGTCTACGCATATTTGGCGTCCTGAGGAGGAGATTAGGGGTTAGCTTACTGAGATTGTTTCTCATAGGTGATTGCCCTTATTATTTTCAGACCCCCGCAAGAGTGCAATATAATACGAGTAAGGCAGGGGACCCAGAAGGAAATTGATCCAGAGACTAATCCTTCCGGACCAGATTGTGTGACGGAAAATGACGAGTGGGGTGGAGGCAGAAGCCCTTGGTAGAAATTTGTGTGGTTTGCTCGCTATAGGAGTTGAGAACCTTGTCGACCTAGAGCCTTTTGTTGTAAAGATCGAGCATGGATTGTAATGAGGTGACAAGAAGCTTTGAATTGTGTATATGATGTTATTCTGACAGTTGAATGAAAAGGCATGTAATGTAAAGTATAGTTTAGTGAAATGATAGATCTCTCTCTCTAACCATTTTATGTGTATGCGTTGGAGGAGCTCGCTTCCGTTGTTACAGGAACTCTGAGGTCGTCTGGTATGACGAGTTTCCTGGGCCGTCTTTTCGTGAACATTCGACCGTACAGGTATGACAGGGATGTCGCGTGGCTCGTGGGTTCGGGACGTGACAATCGATCCCTTAAATTTACTAAAACTTTGTAAAAAGTATCACCGGAAAATGTTTAGAACTCAATTGGGACAATTAAAAGGATTAGGAATGAATTGGCACAAATACAATAAAGTTGGGAATTTTTTTTTGGTAATTTTCCTTGTTGGAATAGTCATGATTAAATTAGACCCTGGCATTTGCACGAGGTGATCCTGTAGCCTATATTTAATTTCGATTCTACTCTATGATATTATCCTCTATTTAATTGAAAGGTAGGTATGTTTCCAACGTCGGTGGTGAAAAGCTTGGACCCTACCACCAAAGAATCGCATATAGGACACATAATGAGTTCCTTAATCAAGAATGTGGTCAATACATTGTCTCTAGTCTGTCCTAAGTCGTCAAAGATTAATTATTCTGGTGAGTCCTAATTAAGTTGTTTCCATGCTATTATCCTAATTAAGTTTTGGTCTCTATACTATGTTCATTAGGTTTACAAACATATAACGTTACAAGCGCGGACGCACCAGAATAATTAATCTTTGACGACGTAGGACAGACTAGAGACAATGTATTGACCACATTCTTGATTAAGGAACTCAATTATGCGTCCTAATATGCGATTCTTTGGTGGTAGGGTCCAAGCTTTTCACCACCGACGTTGGAAACACAACTTCCTTTCAATTAAATGAGGATAATATCATAGCATGCTCTTATTCTAATTAAGTTTTGGTCTCTATACTATGCTTCATTATAGTTTAGTCCCCCCAACTTATCTCCTTCAACAATTTGAGGATTAAACTCAATCCCTGTCAAATGTGGATGGAATATGCCGAGTCAGCGCTCGCAACATCGACGCGTAGAGTTACACTTTTGATCCACGTGCTATTATGGATGATCAGTTTTGGGGAAAATTATCAAAGAATTCCTAAATCTATTACACTTTTGTCAATTTAGTCCTAACCCTTTAATTTTGCCAATTCAATTTTAAACCTTTTGCATTTATGCCAATTAGTCTTAAAATTTTTTTTGTGCCAAATCAGTCCTAAACTTTTTACATTTGTGCCAATTTAGTCCATTTGGCCAACTTTGACTGATCGGAGCTGACGTGGATGCTAACCGGCGGTGATGTGGACACCGGCGCTTACATGGCCAATTTTTAATATTATATATTTATTTATTTCAATTTTTTTAACTTTTCCTTCTTCTTTTTTTCTTTTCTATTTCTTTCTTTTTACTTTTGCTTTTCCTTTCTTCTTCCTCCATTTGCATTTGCAGTAAACTCGAGTTCTACAGCTAGAGTATAAAATCAAAAACGTGAGGAACAAGAAGACGATGCCGCCGCCACTGCTACACCCCGCGACCCACCCGACCCCCCTATGATGCTTCACCAAAGAGATCATCCACCTCATCCTTGACCACCACGGCGATGACAACCCACTTAATCGAAGAGATCTCTTGTGGTCTTCGAGGTAGGCCTCGCCTAGGCCAGATTTGGGCAATCACTACGGCCGTCACATCTGTCGGCTGCAGGGCCGACCTTGCCCAGTCCAAATCAGGGCGATCGCCACGGCCCTCGTGTCCATCGACTCCGTCGTGTTCAACATATCAAACTCGACCGGGCCGGCGCAATTCGTTGCCAAGCTCAACAGCCCCAAGTGTCTGAAGAACTTGGACCAAGAGAGATCCACAGATTTGAGGGTGGAGTTCTAGGATCGAGAGAACGAGGTCAGCATCCCGTTGTCGATGGAAGGGCAAAGCAAGAGACCAAGCCGTAAAATAAAGGGTAACAGTGAGGGATCGACGGGAGGAGGTCGGAAGAGAGGGGATTGAGGACCTGTGGTAGCAGGGCTCCACAGAGCAGAAGGACTTGCAGGCGAGGGAGAAGGACTTGTGAGCAAGAGGTTTGTCGTTGCAGAGGTGGTTGAGGAGTCGGTGAGGCCGTCGAAGGGGCCGGGTTAGTCGTGGACGATGCGGCGGCGGTGGCATCGGCGTCGGCGTGGTCGTCGTCTTCCTCCTCGACGTTCTTGAGTTTCTTCCTTACCTACAAAACGTGTTACTACAGATGCACAAAGAAAGCAAAAGCAAAGCAATGGCACAAGGAAGAAACAGAAAAGAAAAGTAAATAAAAAAGGAAATTTTTAAAAAATTGAAAAAAAATAATAATATTAAAATTGACCCATGGAAGCACTGGTATCCACGTCACCGTCGCTCAGCATCCACATCAGCTCTAATCGGTCAAAGTTGGCCGGACGGACTAAATTGGCACAAATGCAAAAGGTTTATGATTGATTCAGCACAAAAAAGATTTAGAATTGAATGGCACAAATGCAAAATATTTAGGACTGAATTGACAAAATTAAAAGTTTATGACTGAATTGGCAAAAGTGCATAAATTAGGACTTTTTTTGGCAATTTTCTCATCAGTTTAGTACTTGCTCTTAGAAAGAGTTACAGAACTAGAATTATGCTATTATTAAACAAAAAAATTAATTTCTTTCATCAAATATAAATTCCAAATCTTATGAGGATGTCAAATTAAAACCATGTATTAATTTGCTAATTCCTACGTTTACAAGTTCATCACAAATCTGATTAAACGTCTTATAAGATAAGTGCCATTGTTATGCATTTTTCCACTACTCAAACTAGGCAATGTTTTTGACAAAAAAAAAAAAACTAGACAATATTAATGGAGTCTTTTATTGCACTAATTAGTCATATTTTAGAACTTGATTGCACTATTTAAAAAAATCTAGAGCTTGGCAGCATTTCTGCAACAAGCATTCTAGCATATTTGTCCTTTATCTATTTTTTTTTTTCATTTACCAAATTTTCTGTTGTGGTTATCATTTTCATTTTTTTTTTATCTTGTTATCAACTTCTTAAATTTCACTAACACTTTTTTAAAAAGCACCAACTCTGATTGGAGTGACTAATTAGCTGTTGTTCCATTAATTACCAACAAGTTTGCGTTACCAACTCTATTTGCATACTTATAGGTTAATATCAAGCTTAGCGTTGTACATCAAACTAGTTGGCAATCTTATAGGAGGAAAGTTGGTTACGTGAGGACAAATAAAACGTGGTAAGTTCATAGTAAAGCTAATAAATTGAGGCATTACATAAGAATATCGAACGCCCATCTCAACTATGTATGATCATAAGAACAAAGTAGTTCGATAACTTTATATGGGAAGTTCGCCAAGAGAGAGCCCAAGTCCAAGTCCAAGTTCAAGTCCGTCAATATATTCAGTTACCTTTAATCAGGAAGATCGCCAAAGGAGTCCAAATCTGAGCCTGTCGATATATATATAGACACACACACCATGTTGTGGCCTCTCCACTGATACGAGAACAAATCCCACTCGTTCATCATAAAAACCACGCACACAGACACAGCAAAAGAGAGAATATATGCCAATATCACTGCTTCTACGTCTTTGGACACTCAGCTTTTCACCATCAAAGCTGCTGAATCCATCCTCACATGAGCATGCTTTACTGCTCAATTCAAGCACCTTCACTACCAACAGCAAGCCAATCTCCGTCGGTTTTCGATGATCTCGTCTCTGGTTCGTACGCCAATAAATGGTTCTTCTTCACTTCAAGGGGAGCGAGCTTGAGTGAGGCCTTCTATGGAAGCTTTATGTGCAAAGGCGATGTCTCGGAAAAAGAGTGCACGAATGCGCCAAGGACGTGAAACTCGAGATAACCTGTGTGTGCAGCATGACCAGAAAGTCTCCATCCTGTGGTACGATCAGTGCATGTTGCGCTACTCCGACGCGAATTTCTCCTCAACGTGGAGATGAAACCTCAGCTGCACGGATACAATGGAGAGAACATAACCAAAGCCAGATGAATTCATGAAGCTACTGAACAAGACGATGGTTCACGCGCGGCTAGAAAGGTTGCTCATCGTCCTATGATGTACAGCAATCGAGTAGCCAAGTTCACTTGGATACAAAGTTGTACGCGTCGCACGGTGTGTGCCTTGTCTTTCCACAATAATTGCCGGAGTGCCTTCGCAACGCCACAACGAGCCTCTTAAGCCTCCAAAAGGGGAAGATCGGGCCGAGTGTTGCTTCCGAGCTGCTTTGTCCGGTTCGAGATTACCCGTTTTACGGGAGCAGCTCGAAATGTGAGGCAGACCCTCATACTTTATCTTTCAAAAACTTCATCATCGTGCTTGTTACTTCTAAAGCACAGCCGAATTCACCTCGTCCACTTAAGCTGTGTTTTTGCTCTTCAAGATGTTACTAGAATTTCTCTGCCACCGAAAGAATTCTATTCCTTCCGATTCGGCTACAAATAAAAGCTTTAAAGTTAGACCGCTGGCTGCGCGTTTCAGCTAACTACAGTCAATTTAACCATCTGAAACAGCTTTCGAAAGGAGTTGGTGTATATCTTGTTCCTATGTATGTGCTGGAAGATGAAATTTTTATGACTAGGAGCCATACTTTCATGTCTGTCCAATGATACTAAAACTCCGGCTACAAATGCAGGGAAAGTGGTCCTTCAGTTGAAAATATCAGCTGCAATCCTTGCCGCAGCCGTAGCATTGACGCTACTTTTTTACATGATAGTCCGCATTTACTAAGAGGAAGAGAAGAAGAAGAGTTGTAAGAAGGGACAGCGAAAGTTGCATAGAAGAATATCCGATCGGTAACTTGGCGAAACAGTGCTATTGCATGCATACGACTTATCGGTTTGATTTCAATAGTCTAAATATATCTAAACTATTTAACTGCCGTAAGGAGGCAAATTTCTGAACTACATTCCCTGCAATTGATCTGCAAAGAATAGAGTGCCGCCACAACTAAGTTCTCGAAGGACAATAAGTTAGGGGAAGGTGGATTCAGTCCGGTTTACAAGGTAATTAAGATGTGCGATCAGATGATTCAGCTTTCGATGCCTAATCTCAGAAAAACTCCGAGATTAATATCTGGTTCTCCTATATTGATGCCCAATCTCATATTGGTAAAAACCAGGGTTTTTTTCCATTTAGGATTTTTAAAAAAATTATTTTACAAAAATATGTTAAGAAATTTTTTTTTTACCAATTTGGGTCTTGGGCGGCATTCAAAATGCCGCCTGAGGCCCAGCTTGGCACTCTAAGTGCCGAGCTGGGCCACGCTAGCCCGAGGGGCCCAAGGCCCGGCATCCCAAAAAATCTTTTTTTCGTTTATTTTATATGGTTTTAATTATATTTATAATATTTCTATTTTTTTTGCTAAGGTATTTATAATATATATATTTATATAACATTTTAAATATAATTTCTCCCTTTTAAGCTTATTTTTATAACATTATTATAAATATTTAATTAAAAATTGCATTAATATGTATGTAATTAATTTATTTAGCATGTAAATATTTAATAAAAAATTATATTAATAAATTAATAACTTACTTTTTTCGTAAAGGTAAGTATAAAATAATTAATAATTTATTTAAATACTGAATAAACTAATTACATGCTTATTATTAAAAAAATTTAATTGATATTTTTTTAATTTCGTATTTCTTACTTATTTTTATAATTTTATATTTATCTAACTTTCTAAAATACAATTATTTTCCTTTTGAAGATTATTTTTATAACATAATTATCAATAATTAATTGAAAATTTTATTAATATGTATGTAATTTATTATTTAGTATGTAAATAATTAATAAAAATTTAAATAAAAAATTTATCTAAATAAATAAATTATTATTTACTTACTTACTAAATAAATTATATTATTTGAAAATTTCATCTTAACAAATTAATTATTTTTTCATTATTATTTAAACACTAAATAAACTAATTACATACTTATTATTAAATTTTAGTATTTAATTATTTTTTAATTTAGTATTATCTTACTTATTTTTATAATTTTATATTTATGTAACTTTCTAAAATATATTTTTTTTCTTTTTGAAACTTAGTTTTATAACATAATTATCAATAATTAATTGAAAATTTTATTAACATGTTTGTAATTAATTTATTTAGTATGTGATTAATTAATAAAAAATTTACCTTTGATAATTATGTTATAAAAATAAGTTTCAAGTGGAAAAAAATTATATTTTAGAAAGTTATGTAAATATAAAATTACAAAATAAAAAAGAAAATACGAAATTAAAAAAAAATTAAAATACGAAATTTTAATAATAAGTATGTCATTAGTTTATTTAGTGTTTAAATAATTAATAAAAAATAATTAATTTGATTAGATAAGTTTTATTAGTGTTTAAATAATTAATAAACAAATATTAATTTGTTTAGATAAATTTTTCAAAAAATAATTAATTATTAACATAAAATTTTCAAATACTATAATTTATTTAGTAAGTGAATTATTTATTTTGATAAATTTTTTATTTAAATTGTTATTAATCATTTACATACTAAATAAATTAATTACATACATATTAATAAAATTTTTAATTAATTATTGATAATTATGTTATAAAAATAAGCTTCAAAGGAAAAGGAAATTGTATTATAAAATTATAAAAATAAGTAAGAAAATACGAAATTAAAAAATATTAATTAAACACAAAATTTTAATAATGAGCTTATAATTATTTATTTAGTATTTAAATAAATATTAATTATTTTATGCTTACCGTTACTAAAAAAATAATTTATTAATTTATTATATAAAATTTTTTATTTAAATTTTTATAAATTATTTACATGCTAATAAATTAATTACGAACATATTAATACAATTTTTAATTAATTATTTATAATAATTTTATAAAAAAAGCTTAAAGGTAGTAATTATATTTAAATGTTATATAAATATAAATATTATAAATATAATTAAAACCATATAAAACAAAAATAAAAACAGATTTTTGGGCTTCTAAGCCTTACGCCTGCGCGGCACTGTAATGCCGCGTGGCCCAGTTCGGCACTTAGAGTGCCAAGCTGGGCCTTGGGCGGCATTTTTGAATACCGCCCGGGCCCGCGCGGCATTTAGATTGCCGCGTGGAGCCCGAGAGCGGCATTCTTAGTGCCGCCAGGGACCTAAATTGGTAAAAAAAAAATTCTTAACCTATTTTGTAAATATTTTTTAAGACCCTAAATTGGAAAAAAAAAACCCTAAAAACCAGAAGTATCACAAGACTGAAGAAACAATACGATGCTTCTGTTTCGGGCAAATTTCGAGTTTTTATGTCTGTTATGTCATCAGGGTACACTACCTGGTGGTCAAGAAATTGCAGCAAAGAGGCTGTCTAGGAGCTCCGGACAAGGAGTCGAGGATTCAAGACGAGGTAGAGCTAGTAGCCAACTTCAACACAGAAACCTGGTGAGGGTTCTGGGATTCTCCATGGAAAGAGATGAAACAATACTGGTCTATGAATATGCGCCCAACGGCAGCCTCGACCTCTTGTTATTTGGTTCGCCTGTCGTTATCTCCTTTTCACCAAGTTAACAGACCAGCTTTTGAGTCTAAATGGTATATTTCATTCAGAGAAAATGAGAAGTAAATATTATTCTGGCTAAATGAAGACAGACCAGAGATATGAGAACACTATTGAAGTAGTAGTAGATAGGGAAAATGAATGATAATGAGATCGAAAGTAGAGAAGCAAATATATGTTGATTATCTGGGCATGAGGCATTATGCCAGTATGAGTTAATGCAACTTACGGACTAATTCTTTGACTGATGTACAGATCCCAAGCTCAGCGGACAACTGGATTGGTCGGCACGTTACAAGGTCATGGTAGGGTGGCACGCGGACTGCTATACCTTCATGAAGATTCTCAGCTCCGAATTATTCAACGTGATCTCAAAACCAGCAACATTCTGCTAGATGCTGATATGAACCCAAAAAATTTCAGATTTTGGTGCGGCCCGGATCTTTGGTTCTGATCAGACTCAAGGCAGCCCTAATAGAATCGTCTGAACATAGTAAGTTCAACATTGGCTAATCTGACTTGTTGTCCTAACTGTTTCAGGCAATTTATATCCATAATTGAACATCCTCTCATTTCTTTGTTAACATATTGTGCCTCAATGTAGTGGCTACATATCTCCTGAGTATCTGATGTTTGGACACTTCTCCGTAAAGTCCGCGTCCTCAGCTATGGTGTGTTGATGCTGGAGATTATAACTGGCAAAAAAGAGCAGCCAATTCTTCGCATCAGCCTGCAATGAGGACCTCCTAGGCTATGTGAGCATCTTAATAAAGCCCCTTTTTTTTGGTTAGCATCACTTTTAATAGAAGTACAACAGTATTTTGAACAAAAATTACTGACATAACTATTCTTTTAGGTTTGGAAGCACTGGAGCAACAGATGCCGTCGGAAGTTGTAGACCCAGCGTTAAGCATTGCATATTCCATGAATGAAGTGATCAGATGCATGCACATTGGCTGCTCTGTGTGCAAGACGACACGGGAGACCAACCTACCATGGATTCAGTTATTCTCATCTTAAACAGCGAGTCTATCAGCATCCCAGTGCCTCAAAGAACTTCATTCTTCTTTCCTGGAAGAAGTTCAAACAGGCACCTTGTGTCCTGAGCTCAGATCAATCTACCAGCAAAGTGGACCAACTATTAGCAAGATGACGTTGCCGTGGTCTCTGACCGATAGTGATCTTGCTGATCCAGGTCCACGGTGGCGGAGATTTTGAGCGCGTGTACACTTCATGGTACATCTTCATTGTCAGGATTCTGTTTGAGAATTGCAATAGTGAATACCTTGATATCTATTGCCAATACTGAATCTGTCATCATTTAGTCAGCGATAACCAACCTCTAAGTTCTCAAAATTTCAGTAGCTTTTGCACATCATTGCATTAGCATATTGAGCTTTCTCAACAATTTCTCAAGAAGTCTGCCCGAACCTATTGGCTGCTAAAATTTTTCACATAGGATTTTATTCACCGTCAGAGTAGAGTATTCTATAACAATCAGTCAAAGCAGAAGCAATCAGAATTTACTGTTCAACATCTTTCTTCTATCTTCTTGATCTCGTAACAGATGCATAATATTCCAGCAATGGAGTTAGTATGCTTTCTTGAAAAGGGAAGAGCTCTTATGCTAGACATAACTCGTCGACATCAGTGTTGAGACCCAATTGCCGGAACTAAGTTTTAGGAGGGGTCATTCCCTTCAAGATTAGATTTTAAATTTCAAAAAACCCATGATATTAAGGTTAAATGATGGGTTTGTTTCGTGAAAAATTCCAAATGTATTCCACGAAAATTTAACTTCAAGATAAATGGCCAGCATTTGATTATTCTCGCTCATAAAATGTTATGTGAGAATCGTTCGTCATTCTAAAAAAAGTAATAAAAAAGTGATACCACAGTTGGCATCCAAATTCGACAAAATGGAAAGGAAAAAGGAATTGTCATCATAGAATTTAAGAAAAGAAACATACTAAATTGGCATTTCCACAATATGAGTCACTAGCGTTCAGATAAGCATAAATGTATGAAGATTTGAGTGATAGTACGAAGATGTCTGGAGTTACGCATTGATATCAACTTTTTTTTAAATGGTTTTCATTGTGTAGGAGATTTTATACCGATGCTCAATTTGGAATTTTTTTTTTCACTGTGGTGCAGTACTTCATTCGAATAAAGGGTGTTGAACCATCAACACAAGTGCTTCAAACAATTTAGAGTTACACATCAAAAAAACATGTATGCATTCTATTTTAGTTCTTCTCTAAGAAAAAGACAGTAAAGGATTTTTTGGGGCAAAAAAAAAATCTCAAATGTCAATATTTGTATACGGCACTACCTTGATGCCAATATGTTTTTTTAATCACTTAAATGTCAAATAAAAAAAAAGACCACTTTAATATTAATAGTGAGAAATTTCGGCCAACTAATTAGGTATCATTTATTTTTAATTTTTTACAATACGTGGCAATTTTTAAAAAAAATCAGGTCAGCGGTGTCCACGTGGACTTTTAAACTTAAAAATAAGTTAAATTTAAAAAAAATTAAATTCAAACTAAAAAATAAGCTAAATAAATAAATAGAAGTTGCAGATGTGAGGGCATCGCCGCAATGGCCGTTGAGGATGGGGAATAGCCGAGGGTCCCGGAGTCCGTCGACCCCTCGCCGAGCCATTATCGATCTGGGCGACCATAACAGCTGGCTCCCACCCAACGTTTTCTTGGTGCCCCTCGACCTCATGATTGGCACCATTTTGATCACCTTGAGCATAAGCACACGCAACCCCAAGGAAGAAGAATAGAAGCCACGCCAACAACAACATCAGCAGCAGCAGCAGCAGCACGAGGAGAACTTAAAACCCCAACAGTTCGCCAGATCTCCATCAATGCTGCAGGGCCTCAAGTTAATTAGCTTGCTACAACTACAGATCCCAAGAACCCAAGACCCATTTTGGCAAAACTGCTGAAATGGAGACCCATTATGGGTTCTTGCAGCAAAACCTCGAGCTTGGGCAAGAACAAGAGGGGGAAAGTGAAAAGGAGACGCCTTTATTGACCAGTTCTCCTTCGATCCTGGATAGGCTGAAGTCATTCAATCTCTACAAGTGTGTGTCCCAAGAAGCCAGCTTTTCCCCGCCCCTAATAGCTCTGAGCAACCTATGAGCCAGAAACGGCAACTCGTCCAGCCGCGGCAAGGCTCGACCTCCCAGATTGCGAGGTCGAGCCCTGCCAGCCATCAGCGGGGGTCACCGGCCGCTGGCTGGGGCTCGGCGACCCCCGCGGCCCATCCCTCACCCCTCGCTGGCCACTGCGCCCTTGCCACTTGCAGCATTTTTTAAATAAAAAATTATTTTTATTTATTTTTTATTTTTTTAATTTTTGAATATTAAGTGGAATTTTTTAATTAATTTTTGGCTTTATTATTGCTATTGGGATCTTTCGACGAGTCAGTAGGTGTCACAAAAGATCATCAGTGATGCTCACTTGAGTTGGCATTCAAATAATCGTTTTAAAAAAATATGATACTCAAGTGATAAAAAATATATATATTGCACCAAAGTGAGTACCGTATACAAATATTGCTACTTAAGTCTCTTTTTGTTGATTTTTAGGTGTTCCATTAATAGCTTTATTGTATTCCTATTCATTTTGCAAGATCACATTCATTTGTATACTAAAAAGATATGAATGTAATTGTGAATGATCATGGAGAAAAATGGGTAGGTAAGAATTTGATATAAGTGGCACTATATAATCATCTAAAAGCCCACGTACCTTAGAAAAAATATATATTTAGGGATCAAGATGCCACAAACAGATCACGAACGAAAAATAAACTAAATCATGTACAACGATAGCCTCATTTTACAATACGTTATTGAATCAAAATCATAAAAATGATTATCAATATAGAAAAATCATACTTGATATTATAAAAAGGATTCTTTATTGTAGCACTTTTAGTGTTACTCGATAAAGATAATTAACAGTACTATCAAACTATCAAGCTAACAATATTTAAAAATAAAAGGATAAGCCTAATCAATAAATTATTCTGACTTGCCATATAAAAGTGTGATACCATCGAAGCAAAACTCCAAGGATCCCTTACAACAACAAATAACCATTCTGATCGCCTTGATTTGGGTGCTGAACTTATACACCATTAACATCATAGGTTCTTATGCGGGTCGCCTCCACGAGTGGTCCAGATCCATCTACAAACTCAGAAAAGCAAAAGCTAAAGAAAAAAATTTGAAAATAATAATTTAACCGGTAAAAAACAGTTGCTAGCAATACTAGACACCGAAAAATAATGCCAAACCTTTTTTTTTTAATTAGAAAATAAAAACTATGATAGATTACAAAAAGAAAAAAAACATCCCATGGTTTGTCACGTTAATGTGCCGAGGTCCCTATGTGATTTTGGTTCGTGCAAATTATTTTACAGATTTGATTTTAGAAAATCATGTATTAGTCCCAATTATTTGAGTGTCTATGTTGTTAAAACATCCCCACTTTTTTGTGCAGCTTAACCATACATCTAATACTCCCTTGAAAGTTGATCAAAATGCAAATGCAAATGTGATCAAAATGCAGATGACATGAGGTGTGTGAGAGCAGAGAGACCCAAATAAAGGTAACATCAAGAAAAGATACTCGTCTAATAGTTGACAGCGTTATAGTTATTTCTGACCAAAAAGGATTCTTAATCAATGATATTTTATGCAAAAAATACGAGATGATGATATATGAATTTGCGGTTAACTTATTTTTTTTTTTAATTATAGCTTTGAAGCATCTACTTCCTAAACGGATTGAGGGGAAAGCGTACGCAACAAGACCAACGTTGCATTTGCATGAGATGGACTCGCAGGATTATCGCGCGCAGAGGAGGCCATAAATCTTCGCGGGGAACTGAGCAAAAAGCAAAGTTCTACGGCGTTGACGAGCAAAAAACAAAAGGGCATGACTAAGACAACATGAAATAATAAAATATAGACGGCAGTTGAATTAGCCCAAAAGTTAGAGATCATGACGGTGTACCTGAATGGGAAATAAATCGCCATGGTAAATATTAGCCATATTAAACTAGCTTACTTAGCATTCGAGAACTACGTCTAGTGAAAATAATAGGTT
>JAGVVM010006774.1:0-16070 GCA_019149425.1 Psidium friedrichsthalianum
CCCATAAAAAACAAAAAAAAGCTATCGCATGTGGCCGCAAGAGGGAAATCACATATACATGGAGGGAGGAACAATGGAAGCATTTTAGAAAGGCAAAAGGACTGGTCATTTGAATCTAGTAAAAGCAGTGAAAGTAGTTTAGGATGATTTTGATTGTATGGGCTTAACAAGCCTGGTTGATATTATAAGGCCTATTGAAGTATCACGTTAAAGTGGGCTAGGCTTCTTTACTTAGTTGCATGGGAATTTGATTGACAGGGAAAATTGTATTAGAAGTGGTAAAAAACTTGTGTTGTACAATGAAGCATGTTCTGAACATTTAAATTTATGCGACCAAAATTTTAGACCTTTGCAAAAAAATCCAATTACGTTCGTCCTGAAATGCATCCCTGGTAACTTGAGACAGGTTGCCACACGAAGAGAAATTAAAAAATGTTTTTGCTAGGAGGACTTGATTGCAACAATCGAAAGGTTATGGACTTGATTGCATTTGTACACAAGATCTACAACATTCAATGCCATTTTCCGTGATTTATAGTTTCCCAACTGAAACTCAGCATTTGAGAATTTACTGAGGCACGGTTATAATCACAACTAGACATTATAGAATTTAGGAAACATTCTTAAAAGATAAAAGCTTGGAGAGTTATGATCATAATCTTTCATGAGGTTGTTGTGTTTCTTGATTTTGGGAATCATGCATCTTGTTGTATTAAAAAATTCCAATCTTCTAAGGCTACTGTTAATGTTAGATGAAGACTTTTGTCTGCTTCGTATTAGAAATGCTCTTTACAAACTTCTGGTTATGGCAAGGTTGGTTAAGCAGGAGGCTTTGCAGGGTACACAAGTTCCCTTCAATAATAGAGATAAGACTTTATATCTGCTGATCATATTCTGGCATCTGGCTGATTTGGAACTTTTAATGTATTAGAGCCTTGTATAGAGACTTAGAACTTTACTTTTGGCGTAGTGGAAATATTCCATGGAGGTAAATATATTGATGGACATCATGGATTTTCCTTAAAAGGAGCAGCTTTTGGGGCTTCAGCTTCAGCTTTGTCCTTTCACTTTCACTGACATAAAGAAACCTGATCCTTTATCTATTTCTTTTTTTGCACATACCTCTCTACCATGCATGCTTTTCTGCATTGTATGCTTCTTATGATAGAGGAGGACCTAATATTTTTGTGACTTTTGTTCTTGTGGATGGTAGCTGTACGGAGCTCCTCGTATTTGGAAAAAAGTTGATCAGCATTCAGAAAATTTTTTGGACAGTCCTGTCTACAACTTTTTTAGAGATGGCTCTGATGACCAGTGGGTGAGAGCAACTGATTTTACTTCATCAGCTTGCATTGGAAAGTCTTCTGCTGTATGTTTAGAGATTCATTCTAAATGCTCGCTTCCAGATTTTCATGTGAACTTTATGGATTATAAGGAAACTGATGACATATTCTCTGTGGAAGATGGTTCTCCTTTCTCCTGCGGTGTTGATCTAGTTCCAATCGTAGGCCCTCCCGGAGGAGGAGTTGACTTGCCTTATGAGATCCTCTTAAGATAAATTTGTTAGTTCAGAATGGCTGTCTAGCAGGACCTTGTCTTGATTCATCGTTTTATCGAATGGTTGATCCACAGAGGATAGACATGGACATTATCCTATATGCCTTAGACAAACTGTTCCATTTGAAAGAATGCTGCTATGATCCTTCAAAATGGCTGATTGAGCAGCACAAGAAATATCTCACCTCCCAGCGCTCTACAAAACTATCTTCAATAAAGTTAGATGCTGGCTTGGTTTATGTACATAGGGTGGAAATAACACCATGCAGGGTGTATTTTTTTGGTCCAGAAATAATGTCTCAAATCATGTATTGCGGAGTTATTCTGAGTACATTGACAATTTTATTCGCATTTCTTTTGTGGACGAGGACTTGATAAAATCCATTCTACTGATTTATCTCCTCGCACTGTTTCGAGACATGAAAGGACGGATATATATGAAAGAATCCTTTCTACACTGAAGAATGGCATAAGAATAGGTGATAAGAAGTTTGAATTTCTCGCCTTCTCATCCAGTCAGTTACGCGAAAATTCTGCTTGGATGTTCGCTCCAACAAATGGGTGTACTGCTGCAACTATTAGGGCAAAGATGGGTGAATTCAGTCAAATAAGAAATGTGGCAAATATGCTTCAAGGCTTGGCCAATCCTTGAGTTCATCAACCGAAACTCTTGATGTAGGTAGACATGAAGTTGAATCATTCTGGATGTTAAAGTCAAATCATATGTTGAGAATATAGATTATGTCTTTTCTGATGGAATCGGGAAAATATCTGAAGAGTTTTTGCTCGGAAAGTTGCAAGAAAATGTGGCTTCAAGGGCTATGCTCCTTCTGCTTTTCAAATTCGCTATGGAGGATATAAAGGTGTTGTAGCTGTTGATCCAACATCGTATGTTAAACTATCACTTAGGAAGAGCATGTCCAAGTACGAATCGAATGAGACAAAGCTAAATGTCTTGGCATGGAGCAAATATCAGCCCTGCTTTCTGAATCGCCAGTTGATCACTCTTCTCTCAACACTTGGCGTTCCGGATCATGTGTTCGAGAAAAAGCAAAAAGATGCTGTGGATCAGCTAAATGCTATTTTAGTTGATCCCTTACGAGCACAAGAGGCTCTAGATTTATGTCCCCTGGCGAGAATGGTAACATTCTTAAAGAAATGCTAATGTGTGGTTATAAGCCTGATGGAGAGCCATTTCTATCGATGATGCTGCGAACATTCAGAGCAACAAAATTGTTTGAATTGCGGACCAAAACAAGGATATTTCTTCCTAAAGGAAGATCAATGATGGGATGCCTGGATGAAACCCGAACTTTGGAATATGGTCAGGTGTTTGTGCAGTATTCTGGTAGAAAAAGACAGATGTGGGATGAGTCAATCATGTTCATTGGTACTGACTCAGATGAAAGCTTTGTTGTACGGGGAAAGGTGGTTGTGGCTAAGAATCCTTGCTTACATCCAGGTGATGTGCGTATTCTAACTGCTATAGACGTGCCAGCTTTACATCATATGGTGGATTGTGTTGTTTTTTCACAAAAGGGAAAAAGGTATGACTCTAACATGCCTTGTTATTGGCTTGGAATGACCTCAGTTGCACTGGTACTTGTGATGGATCCATTTTGGACTTGTTTTGCTTTTTGTGTTACTTTTGGTTTTGGATCTTTGGCTATTGTTTTGATTTGGTTCAGTAATAGTAATAAGGTCTAAAATTTCCAACATTATGTTTGTACTAGGTCTGAAGTAAATGATCTGATGTGTAACCCAATTTTATTTTTTCCTTCATTTTACATAGCCAAGGATAATTTTGACAATTGTTCTTTAGAAATAGTTTTGGGCCTGCTTTTCTATCACCTTTAGGCTTTGAAAATAAATGCTTGAATGTTTATCCAGTGGGATTTGGTGGCTAGATTTGAATTCTTGTTGATCTTCCTCCTGGTTTGTCTCTTTCTTGTATGGTGGTTTGAATTAACTGATCCGAGGCTCATGTGTAGATTTTGTGTCCATGTGATGTGACTTTGCTAAGAAGCATTCTGTAATATGCTGTTGTTCTATGCTTCTGATAGCTCTGGTTCTGGATAAAAACCGGTAGTTTTCCCTTTATTTTTACTAGCTAAAAGTAGAGGCAAAAGATTGCTTCCCAATAATTGGGGTTAAGTTTGCTACTTTTAATTATTCCAAACCCATTGTTAATTGATAAAAGTAGAAAGCAAAATACCATATTGATCTGTACATAAATGATTCTCATCTCAGACAATTTCTCTTTCTTAATGCATATTGTGCTTCTTGAACGAAATAGGCCTCATCCAAATGAATGTTCAGGGAGTGATTTGGATGGCGATATCTACTTTGTCTCCTGGGACTCAGAATTAGTTCCACATCGCCAGATAGTTCCTATGGATTACACACCTGCCCCAAGTGAGAAGTTGGATCATGATGTCACTATTGAGGTAATGCTTTTCCTCAGGATTTTCAGGGAATTCTATATTCTGTAATGACATTTTTCTGATAAAGAAATGTTTTTAACAATTTACAGTTATGGTAGTGAATACATATAGCATCCATCTTGGCATTCTCGTTCATTTCATTCGACTTGGCTTGTCTGACATGATGCTTGGATAGTATTTTAATCTCGTGGAGGAATGTGGCATGTGACATCATGTCATATCAACCCTGCCCCATTCTTTTGTTTTCTTATTGGTTCCTTTTGCTTCTAAATATGCGTGTTTCTCTTTCTTCCTACTCTGGGTTGGAAGAACCCCCGAGAAGCTAAAATTTGCACCCTTTGCAAGCAGATGATAGCTTAAACAGTAGTCACTCGGCAAACCGTTATGTATGAGTGGGCTCATTATTTCAACCATTAGGTCAATAGGATACTTAAAGGTGAGGATCTGGTTATGCCTTACAAAACATGAAATTAGATGTTTGACCAGGACTATTCTATGAGAAGTCCCTTGAAAGGATTTGCACTTAGAATTCCCCTCATGCAGTTCATCCCTTGAAAGGATTTGCTTGTTGGGAGGCTTTCCAAGTTTATCAATGCCTCTATTCATCTTCTGGCCTAAAATTTTGCACTCGCAACTTCAGACGTCGCTGTACCCCAAGTGATATGAACCTTTGTAGGGAAACTAAAACTGCTTATGGTAAATAATGAAGTGCTTGAGGCTGTAGTATTGTCTTGACTGGGATTTGGATTCACCTATGGTTAGGGGCTATGTTACCGGGACTCGGCAGTCCAGGTAACATAGATTAGGGAAAGAGCCACACTCATCAAATGTGTCTATAACCACTACTGGTGCCACTTCACTGGTGCTGAAACCCTATTTCGACATTTCAAATTTTTTCCCAGACTTAGAGAAGCTGTACTTAAACAGGCATTGTTGTTGAGTGAATTACTAGGATTGTGCTTGGATGTAGTTCAAGTGACTGTTCTGGAGAGACATAGCTAATTTCTTAAGAAAAGATGAGGGAATAAAAAGGTAGGCTTGCCGAAATAATGCACAGGTTTGCTTCTATCCAGACGGTTATAAATCTGAATATGCGGATCTGTCATGTTAAATTTGATTTTTATCTATTAAATACCAATTTAATCAGAAGTTATGGATTAAAGTGTCTCATGGAGGGCATTATGTCCATACCTATGTTACACGGACACGCACTTCTTCAGAATTTTGGCGTGTCGGACACTCGGACACTCCCGGACACGTTGAGCTCGGGTCAATGCGAGTCCCTCGCATGTCCAGTGGTAAAATGGGTCAGAAACCCAAATTTTTTGACCTAATTATCACCTCAGCTGTAATAGAGTTGAGGTTTCCTAAGTCAATTATGGTCTAGAGCAAAGTCTGCAGTTATATCCCCTCTATCTCTCTCTCCTCATCATTCGCTTTACTGAAGCAATGTCAACTTGGATCACAATTTCGATGCAAACTCAAATCTTTCCTTTGAATTTCGAGAAACTTGAGGATAAGGACGGGACAAGTCATCTAGAAAAATCGTCCAGAAAAAGATTTTGGTGGTGGATAAGTCGATTCTTCTTTTGTTCTGGATGCACTGTCCTACTTGCATTGCAGGATTTTGCTTGCAAGGCTAAATAAAAGATTTTCAACAGATTTTCTGATCCCATCAAAGACTTAGAGCACAAATCTAACCATGGTCACATCATTGCCAGGAGAGAAGGGAGATTCATTAATTGTTATTGTGAAAATCATAAATAATTCCTCGAATTTGAAGTACATTTCCAGCTGAAAAATTGACTATCCATATCAGACCAAAAAAAAAAAAATTGTTTGATGCATCAACATGGCAGATATTTTGATGAAAGTATTGCAAACTCTTACCTTCGTTGGGATTCTTTCAATTCTTTAATACAATTTAGCTTATGAGAAGGAGCCACCATTAAAAATATACATATAATATATAACGTGTCCCAGTGTGTCGGAATTCTCTTATTTTTTGAAAATTCAAGTTTCAGTGTGTCGTGTCGTGTCGTGTCGTGTCGCGTATCGGGTCCTGTGTCGGTGTAACATAGGTCCATACACCAAGTGAAACTTCTTAATCACTCTGGTATTCTCTCCTTTTCTAGAAAGCCGGGGCATCGTAGGAGATATTGATGATCTCAAATTGGCAGTACCATAGGTCGGTCCATTCAATTTCATCCTTGCGAAGTAACTTTTCTAGAGAAGAGAGATCCATACCATGATAACTCATCCTTGCTTTGGGTGGGAGAAGGATTGCGCTCATGCTTTGGGGTTAGCTGTTTGCTTGTTTTAACTGTGGCGTCTCTTAAATTGGGTTTTGGAAATTTTCATTTATGATAATGATGTATGGGCTTTACGGAAAAAATCTTTAGATCTTTATAAAAAGATTTTGTTCGAATGTGACTCGATAAGTAAAAGTTTGCTTCGATGCATGATTTTACCACCTTAACCTTGGATTTGGTGCCCACTCTTTGCTGCTGTTGAGAATTTCTTTTTCTGTCAGGTGGACTGCATTAAGAGGCTTCTGTTCTTTGATTGGTATTATTAAGTTTGATTTTGCTGGAAATACTGGTCCTTTGGTAATGAGCATTTTCCTGCATGCCTATACTTGCCCATGCATACATGTTCACTAGGATGGATTTGTACATTGTTTTTGCGTTGTGGAACATTTCCTTTTCATAAGGATGAAATGAACACATTAGTTTGAAACACTGGAACATCGAAACAGGAAGTGGCCAGCGCATATATACCTTGAACTTTTAAGAGAAGATGTATATCTGAGTGCCCTTTATTTTTGTAAGGTAATTGATGATCAATTTTACCGGAAATCAAGGAGCTGCATCAAGTTTGAAATTGACTCCTTGATTTCTCTTGTAATGCTCTATGGATGTGGGGGTAATTCAAATCCTTTTGCTGTTGCGTTTCTTAAACAGGAAGTGGAGGAGTACTTTGTAAACTACATACTTAATGACAGCCTTGGAATTATTGCCAATGCCCACACCGTCTTTGCAGATAGTAAGCCTGAAAAGGCCATGAGTGATGAATGTTTAAAGCTTGCAAGACTTTTCTCTATTGCCGTTGACTTCCCAAAAACTGGTGTACCCGCTGTGATACCACCTGAATTGTATGCCAAAGAATACCCGGACTTTATGGAGAAGCTTGACAAGTCCAGCTATCCATCCAGTAACGTGATCGGAAAGCTTTTCCGGGAAGTCAAAGATCAAGCATACGCATCAAGCTCTATTCGGAAGTTCACGCAGGAAATGTCGAGGCGATCTTATGATGCAGATATGGAAGTGGATGGATTTGAGGACTATGTTGATGACGCTTTCTATCACAAAGGCAATTATGATTACAAGTTGGGGAATCTGATGGAGTACTATGGGATTAACACAGAGGCTGAAATCCTTAGTGGCTGCATAATGAAAATGTCCAAGTCATTCACTAAGAAGAGGGATGCTGAATCCATTACTATGGCTGTAAAATCCCTGAGAAAGGAAGCTCGGGCCTGGTTTAATGATAAGGGAAGTGGGTCCCATTCCGAGGCTGCTGATGAATATGCAAAAGCGTCTGCTTGGTATCATGTCACGTATCACCCGACTTATTGGGGTTGCTACAACGAGGGTTTGAATCGAGATCATTATCTTAGCTTTCCTTGGTGTGTATATGATAAACTGATCCAAATTAAGAAGGAAAGACGAGTTAGGACAACTGCTCGTAAGGCCACTCTTGAAGACTACTTCACCCATGGATTGCGTCTGAATTGAGAAATGGAACTCGGGTATTATCTTAGTTGAAGTAAACCGGTGGTTATTGTATTTGAGTCTTCTACAATGTGTAGGTAACGGTACTCCTTAAGCTCCTTGCTTTAGTGAAGCAAAGCTTGAATAACATTCTGGTTGCTATCCGTGCGTGCATTTTATCTTTTACTATATAATGTTAATGTCCAACGGCTGTTCACTATTTGCAGTCTCTCCGAATCTCTGCGGGGGACCAGTTATTCTTCCATGCCTTAGGTTCCTCCGATTCTTAACGCCGGTGGATTCGAACATTATAACATTTCTGTAAAATTTCAGATTACACCCTAGTCCAGGTGACACTGTATCAGATTCAGTTTGTTGTGGAATTTGAGAATAAGATCATGCTCCTGCATTGTGTGGTGTTGGAAAATTTTGCAGCAGTCATGATCATGGAATCGGTACACTCGGTAGCACAAAGGAGATTAACAAGGTTTTCTTATGAGGAATTCTGAAGAAGCGCCATCTTGATACTTGTGACTGTCAAGGGGATGACTTCTTGCTTATCGAAGCCAACCAAAAGGCCAATACAGTCAAACTTCTTTAACAAAAGCAATACAAGTAATGTAAAGAGCAGACCAGGAAAGAACCGAACTCCTAACTGTATTCAAATTTTTTAGTACATTTCACGCGACATATAAACTAGAGTTGGACAAAAAAATTATCTGGATGTGGAACTCACTCTTAGGGGTGCATTATTTACGCTTCGGTATCATTACTAGTTCGCTTCCTTGAAGAACGGTGTGGTTTAAACAGTCGGAAACTTCCTTGGTTATCCCAAGAAAACAATCAAACAGTGAAGGACAAAGGAAGCAGTTGGGCACATGGTAAGGCCAATCGCCGGCAGGGAAGCGAAGAGGGTTGAAACTCATTCGATGCATGGTCGTTGAACAGGACAAGGAAACCGGGGCACTTGAGAGGAGAGGCCTTGTGTAACGTACTTGTGTCGAGCGGCCTCGGCTTCTAGAATGTTCTGCAACACAGCGCAGTTGTTGACTTTTTTTTTTTTTTCCCAAATCGTGTAACCGTTGCTAATTAATGATAAATAGACTTTCAGCATCTGTTAAAACTTGGTTGGATGTGACTAAGTAGTATTTCTGTAATTTTTCATTAGGGAAAATAAATCAATAAATAATCAAGCGATTATACCAATTTTTGCCTTTCCAGTGATTGGTAAGGAAAAGGGTATATGCATATGTCGAAAACTTAAATTTAATTTGGCGAGATTAGTGATTTATGATAAGCTTTCATACTCTAAATAGTCAACAACTTTTTTGTAGGAATTGGTAACCTTATTTACTTGAAGAGTTAGTATGCATCAGTCTCTACTAATTTTAAGTTTATCATAAAAAAAAAAATGCTTCTCAAGCAATTTTGGTCCATTTAATGCTAAGCCACTAACATGCAATGGGTGATCATGCGGGTACCCTATCAATAATGCAACACTCACGAATTCGAAGCGATAAATCGCTAGAAGTAGGGCTAATCTGAATGCAAAGCAAAGCATAACCTTAACGTGATTAATTTCCCAAGTATCTACAAAGTATTAATAGAAAATGCATACGCAGCCTGAATAATTTCCAAATGCGGAGAAAGCGGCAAAGAATGCAAATGTAAAGCTATGTAATGTGGATATATTTTTTTTCTTTGACAAACCAAAAAAATGTGGATATTTTTTTGTTAGAGATCAAATTGTACCCCTATTAACTAATTTGATCTCTAATTTTTATGAAATGTACGAGAGGCCTTTGATAGCCAAAATTTAGGTGTCGATAATTACGAATTGTACACTGAGAAATCTGATTGCTATTTTGAACAAAAAAAAAAGAAATCTTATTATTATAGTGCGGAATATTTCATAATTACGTACCAATTAATAACTTAAAAATTATCTTACCGGGATAATGTGGAGATTTGAATTGTTGCCGCTCAACAAGAAGGGCCAGAGTGGAAGTTGTGTCAACAGTGGAGGGGCAACATTGTTCATACATGTCATTCTTGTAATTCTTGCCTTCTATCAATCTCCTATTCGCGTGGTGTGCTGCATCAGTAATGTTATCTTATCACACCACTTAGATTATTAATAATAAGCGATAAAAGGATTCGATAGATATAAGTCAAAAAAATTTGATGACTAATTTGCGTTGAACGTAGCGAGCGAAGGCATGAAAGATCTCGGGTTTGCTTTGTCACATTGGAATCCATGGAAAATAGATATGAGTCTTGACAAGAGTTCAAGGAAAAAAAGACAGTAAAATGTATCGTAATTTTTGCATGGTGTTCAATTCAGTGCCATCCGCGATTTGTATGACGAGAAAATTCGACGTGGCATTAATTTATTCTAAATCGGTTGATGTGGCTCATCGGAAAAATTCAATCAACGAAAAATTATATAATAAAAAACTACGTCGTTTTGAAATAAATATATAAAAACCAATTATGAGAAAAAGGGTAAGAGATTTTTTGCTCTGTCTCACTTCTTCAATGATGGAGCAATGATGATTCTTCGACGGAGAGAAGAGAGCTCTCTATGCGTGAAGGAAGATGCTGGTGATTTTCCATTAACGCACCCAGCTTGCCATCTCCGTCACCTTTAATTTCTTTGCGATTTGCGAGATTCCAGCGAGGATTCATGTCCCAAACCCAGCAATTTCGTTGTGATTCATCCAAATCAAGCGTGATTTTCTGTGCTGCGTTCTTAATCTCGTCACCATCTGGACCTCACTGAAGCCGATTCAACCGATCCTCACCTTGCTATCGCGTAAGCTCGAACCTCTCCCCTACTCATCTCACCTTGAAACTCTTCATTGCTCAAGCTTCTCGGATGAGCACTTTTTGCCAAATCAATTGAAGATCGTCCACCTTACACTAAATTTGCACCCTTTGCAAGCGGATGATAGCTTAAACATTGGTCACTCAGCAAACCGTTATGTATGAGTGGCCTAATTATTTCAACCATTAGGTCAATAGGATGCTTAAAGCCGAAGATCTGGTTATGCCTTACATAACATGAATATAGATGTACGTGTGACCAGGACTATTCTATGAGGAGTCCCTTGAAAGGACTTGCACTCAGAATTCCCCTCATCCACTTCATCCATGTTTGCTTGTTGGGAGGCTTTCCAAGATTATCAATGCCTGTATTCATCTTCTGGTCTAAAAGCTAACCGCCAAATTTTGCTCTCGCAACTTCAGACGTCAATGTACACCAAGTGATATGAACCTTCGTAGGGAAATTAAAACTGATTATGGTAAATAATGAAGTGCTTGAGGCTGTAGTGTTGTCTTGATTAGGATTTGGATTCACCTTTGGTCGGGGGCTATGTTACCGGGACTTGGCAGTCCAAGTAACACTGATTAGGGAAAGAGCCACTTCACTGGTGCTGCAACCCTATTTTGACATTTCAAGTATTTTCCCAGACTTAAAAGGAAGGTGTATTTAATCAGGCACTGTTGTTGAGTGAATTACTGGGATTGTGCTTGGATGTAGTTCAAGTGACTGTTTTGGAGAGACATGACCAATTTGTTAGGAAAAGATGAGGGAATGAAAAGGTAGGCTCACCGAATTGATGCACGGGTTTCGTTTATATCCAGACGGTTGTCAATCTAAGCATGCAAATTTGTCATGTTAAATTTGATTTATATCTAGGAAATACCAATGTAACCGGAAGTTATGGATTAACGTGTGTGATCATGGAAGGCATTATGTCCATACACGAAGCGAAACTACCTTATCACTGTGGTATTTTCTCCTTATCTAGAAGGCCGGTGGTGCATCGTACGAAATATTGATGATCTCGAATTGGAAGTACCATAGGTCGGTCCACTCAATTTCCTCCATGGGAAGAAACTCTTCTAGAGGATAGAGATCCGTACCGTGATTACTCATCCTTGCTTTTGGTGGGAAAAGGATTGGGCTCATGCCTTGGGGTTCGTTGTTGCTTGTTTTAATTGTGGCTTTCTCAAACTGGGGCTTGGAAGTTATCATTTTCAAAAGGATGTAATGGATTTTATGGAAAAAGAAATCCTCAGATCTTTATAATACGATTTTGATTCAACGTGACTCACGTGCTTGATTTCCCGACATACCTATACTTTCCCATCGATTTATTTTCACCAAACAGGTACGATGAATTAGCGTCCGAACAAACATATTTTCGTCATTGAATTTTTTTTTTCCTTTTTTGAATAAATATGTCTGTTCTTGATCGCTCATCGGTCGATTTGATTCAACCATCTATGACTGAACACAACTTTTCGATCCATCGCGATCGAACGCAACTTTTCGGTTCGTCGTGACTCTTCATTATTTATTAGAATCATGACTATTTATTCCTCATTTTTTTTTTCGAACGGACACTTAAACATACATACATTAAACACTCTCTCGTACTTCAATTGTGCGATTATCTTACGAAGTTGAGTTCGAAAGTTTCCCTTGAAAAAGTATCGCTTCATAGAAAAGGCAATCCGTCTATCTTGAGAGACAATTGTCGAGGAGCCTTTGGTACTGGCAGAGGGGGCAACTTTGTCTTAAGGACACAACATAAATTCGTTAGGCTCATATCATTTGTCTACAATCGATTTACTCGTCCGCACCTCATTTCAGATTTATTGAATAACTTTATTTTGTTCATACGAACACATAGTCACAACAGTTATCATGGGAATGGAACGCTCCTAGCATTGAGGAGATTAACAAAGTGAAAAAACTAGGAATTTGAAGGTCATATCAATGCCAAAAGCACAAGTTTATCTTGAAAAGAGGAACAGAAAAACTCGCATTATTTGCGCTTCAGTATCGCTACCAGTTGGCTTCCTTGAAGAAATGCAGAGCTCAAACGGTCGGAGTATTTCTTGGTTTTCCCGAGGAAACGATCAAACAGTTCGTCGATAATCTCGCTTCCAAAATGTTTGCTGATGATGTCTTCCATTCCAGCTCTCGAGTGCTGCGTGCACGCCTGCCCTATGACCGAGTCATCGATCTCCGATGCAGGAGCTGCCAAGTCCATCCTCTCTATGCTAAAGCACCCATTGCTCTCTACTAGCGCCGTCATCTCGTCAACCGAGGGAGCATATACCGGCAAATTGAATGAATCCACCTGAGCCTCGCTTATTATTCCCTGGATAGAGTTACTTCAATCAGGTCATCTGTGCAACTCAATTGGATTGCTTTGAATATAAGTGAATTAATGACGGAATGAAAACCTTAAGAAATCCGGCGAAAGGATACCTTGAAGACATGGACAACTCAGACATGAACTACGTGGATTATCTATGTTTTTGCTCAATTAAAATTTGTAAGGCCTGTAACTGAACTATTCTTGGTAAGAAAGAACAATGTGCTGACGGTATTTTAGAGTTTTTACCTCCTTTGCCATATCCATTAAGCTGAGCCCCAAAAGGTCGAACATCACGCCGGACGGAATATGTGAATGAGGAACGCCATTAGCGATCCCGGGCATGACCAGGACCATGATGCCTCCGCTCACAATTTCCTCGCCTCTGGCCCTCAGGAATGTCGCCATATCCTTTGCAAACTGAGATGTATAAACATCACTCACTTCTCCTGGAGTACTTGGGTAGTGAACTCTCCCCTTGTTAAATGCTGGGGAGTTTGGATCCACCAATTCTTTAGGCACCTTGGAAAGCCAATGAAGCGCAGAAGACGAATGCACGAAATGGAGGGATGCCTTGGGGAACAGACGCCCGTGAAAGGATCCCGGCATGCCGGCCACGTAGTATGGCCGCTCGGACGGCAGCGAAGCGAAGAGGGTGTTGAAATCATTGGAGACGTGGTCATTGAACAGGACTTGGAAGGCAGGGAGTTGGGAGGAGAGGCCTTGTGATTCGTACTTGCGCCGGACCGCTTCTAGGATGTTTTGGACCGCAACGAAGGTGTTTGGCCCGACTGAACAGCCTAGATCCGCGATTCGGAATGTTGTCAGAGCGGGAGAAAATCGCTTCACGTCGAGCTTCTCCGCAGTCACCTCGTCGATTGCCGCCCGGGTGAAGTTCGTTGCCGTTCTCTGCGATGCACGTTGGAGTTGCAAGTTTAATGTATGATAATTTGATACTTATCTCATCGAAGCCATAAGTGGTCGCAAGAGATTAATAACCAGAGTGTAGTTTCAAAATTTGAATTCAGGCAAAGCTTGGCGAAAGACAGAACAATTCATTATGTCATTTTGCTCTTATTCCATGGAATGAAGAAATGGTTACTTGGAAACGCTCAAATGAAGAACCTGAAGGTAAGAGTTCTTGTTGTAACTAAATGTGCCATCTCCGCCTTTCATCGGGTATGACGCCGCCACCGCCTCTGAGCCGCCGCCATTCATCTCTCTCTCTCTCTCTGCGCGCGCTTGCTGAACTGGTGCTCTGGTTAATTCCTTTACGCGTTGGTGTTCAGAGGTTCTCTAGTTTGTCTTCAGTTGGAGGTCACCCTGCCTTTGTTGACTCCGCCATTTCTTTTACCGCATGTACGGCCATCCAAGGTCGACCCTTGTGCTCTCTCTTTGATTTTTCCTTGTTAAAGACATAATCGAAAAATCAAAGGCCAAGAAAAGTCCACCCCAAGAACAAAAGGCTGGGCCCAAGGAGCCGAATGCGCGCACGTGGGCCCGCCCAGGTGACGTTCGTCGCCGCACTCTGCGATGCATGTCAAGAGTTGCGGGAGTTTGATATTCGATAATCTGATACTTATCTCATTGAAGTTTCAAAAGTTGAATTCAGGCAAAACTTGGCAAAAGACAGCACAATTAATTCTATCATGCTGTTCTTTTTCCATGAAATGAAGAAATGGTCACCAGGAAACGCATCTACTTAGCGTCAAATGAAGAACTTGAAAGTAAGAGTTCTTGTTGTAGCTAAATGTGCCGTCTCCACCATTCATCGGGTACAATTCCGCCACTGCATCTGAGCTACTGCCGCTCATCTTCCCTCTCTCTGTGCTGGTTCAGTTTCATGTACCCGTGCTCCGGTTAAGTCCTCTTCCCCGTTGGTGTTCAGGGGTTCTCTAGTTTGTCTTCAGTTGGAAGGTCACCCAGCCTTTGTTGACTCTGCCATTTCTTTTATCTCACGGACCGCCATCCAAGGTCGACCCTTGTCCTCTCTCTTTGATTTTTCCTTGTTAAAGACGTAATCGAAAAATCAACGGCCAAGAAAAGTCCAGCCCTAGAAGAAAAGGCTGCGCCCGAGGACAAACCAATGGCCAAGAAAAGTCCACCCCTAAAAATTTGCCTCCATGCATGATTTTATTACCACCTTGACCTTGGATATGGTACCCGCTCGTCACTGCTGTTGAGAATTCCTTGTTCTCTTAGGTGGATTTCATTAAGAGGCTTCTGTTCTTTGATTGGTATTGCTATGTTTGATTTTTCTGAAAATGCTGGCACCGCAGCAACAACAAGCATTTACCTGCATGCCTGCACTTGCCCATGCATATCATTCGCTATGAGGGATTTGTACATTGTTCTTTTGTGTTGTATAACATTTTCATTCGTAAGGTTGAAATGAACGAGTTATTTTGAAATATTGAGAATATTGAAATAGGAAGTAGCCTACACATATATACCTTGGGCTTTTAAGAGAAGATGTATATCCGAGTGTACTTTATCCGTGTAAGGCAATTGATTATCGATTTTGCTGGAAATCGACGAGTTACATCAAGTTTGAAATTGGCTCCTTGATTTCTCTTGTAATGCTCCATGGATATGGGGGTAATTCATGTCCTTTTGTTGCGTTTCTTAAACAGGAAGTGGAGGAGTACTTTGTCAATTACATAGTCAAATGACAGCCTTGGAATTAACTGCCGATGCCCACATCGTCTTTGTAGATAGGACGCCTGAAAAGGCCATGAGCTCTGAATGTTTAGAGCTTGCAAGACTTTTCTCTATTGCCGTCGACTTCCCAAAAACTGTGTACCCGCTGTGATACCACCTGATTTGTATGCCAAAGAACACCCGGACTTTATGGAGAAGCTTGACAAGCCCAGCTACCCATCCAATAACGTGATCAGAAAGCTTTTCTGGGAAGTCAAAGATCAAGCTTAAGCATCAAGCTCTATTCGGAAGTTTACGCAGGAAATGGCGAGGCAATCTTATTACCCAGATGTGGAAGTGGACGGATTTGAGGACTACGTCGATGACGCTTTCTATCACAAAGGCAATTATGATTACAAGGTGGGGAATCTGATGGAGTACTATGGGATTACGGAGGCCGAAATCCTAACTGGCTGGATAAA
>JAGVVM010006775.1:0-12375 GCA_019149425.1 Psidium friedrichsthalianum
TAGCAAAAATAACAGTTTCCACATGACGAGAGCAACCGGATGGCATCTATCAATTCAACCAACTAACAAAATCCAAAAGGAACGAGATTATCAGAGCATATCATCGAATTAACCAGCTTCGCGATCGACAGAGAAGTCGTTTCGCTCTATCCGAGAACGACGACACGGTCGACGAATTACGCGAGACAGCGAAGAACTTAGAGAGGGCAAAAGTGAAACCTTACCGTTTGATCGACGAGGAAGAAGAGGAGACAGACACAGAAGGACGCAGTATCGGAGTCGCCTCGCGATTTTGTTTCGGTTCAGTCGATAGACGGACTGCCGAAGCCCATTTGTCATCCCGGCCCAAAGACATGGTTGAGGCCCTAAAATCATGGCCCGGTTTTGCCTTCGAATTAGGAACGGGAATTGCCAAATCCTAATAGTTTAATTACTTACAATTTTTTTTTACCAAAAAAAATTCACTTACATTCTCAAAGGAATGATGGGCCAGACTCCCCCCCAAAAAAAGAATGATGGGTACTAAGGTAGCCCATCTCATCGATTTAGAGGAGCCGATACGCATTTTTCCGATAGATTTAGTCAAATGGGATGAATTTCAGATCGATGATTAGACATGATCGTTCATGGCAATACCGAACTCATTGGTCATTGGCCAAGGAGTTCGAGAAAAAATCCGTAACTCAATTGACCCTAACTGCTCTTATGTTCCGGCCTTTCTTCGGCATCATAAAAAAAAATTCAATTTACTCGATTTTATTTTTGGCCCAAGCCCGACGCGAGTCAACAGACCCTAAGGAATTGTGTAAGGGAAGAGGGGCTTGTATCTCGAGGAGTCACATACATGCGCCCTCGCATTGTGTGTAAGTTGGGAAAGATTAATTTCAGCCAAGCCCTAGATCATTTTGCTTCGAGCCATTCTAGATAGGTTGATTTGACATAACACGATGCGAGAAGCCGATTCGAGGCATGACTCGACTTCAATGCTAGCTCACACGAGTTGATCCAATCCAATGTAATGTCATTTTCGGGTGTTGAATGGCAAAACACACGCGAGATGGATCGTGACCTAAGTATACTTACTGAACCTCAAGAAATGGAGTGAGACGTTGGTAAGCTTCTACTGAGTGCAATGCAGGCAGGGACTAAGACAAGTCTTAAGGCGAGCCCAGATTCTTGCTTACGCTTCAAAACTTTGTTTCAGCATCAAACTAGAATAACCTTGAAACTAAAGACTCATTAGTTCTGAGAAAACCGCGCTGCAACGATTTATTTATGCAGTAATTGTACATATAAATTTGAAGACGTTGATTATTGCTTCCTCAAATACGACAAATTTTTCTTCCATGATCGACGCCCGCAGCTACTAAGATTTGTTAGGCATGGTTGCTCCCGAATCTGCAAATTCCGAGCATACTCAAATTTCCAGGGTCTAGCCTGTGAGCTTCAGCGGCATTGGGTCCCGTTTTAAAGAATCAAAGGCTTGTTTCTGTCAGCAATCGAAGGTTCTGATCACCAAAAGCAGCAGGTCGAAACGATGTTGCAGCATTGAATTGCAGATGACAACAATGATTCTCGGTCAAAGCGAGATCGTAGGAAGTTAGCTGAGGAAGAAAGGGTTTCCTCGCACGCAAAAAGTGGGATTTCAAATAATGTTATCGGTTGAGGGAAGATTCGATAGAGAAGGACATCTTCCTGTTACGTGAGTTGGGCGAACTGGAATGGAGAAAAGCAAAGTTGAGATCCCATCAAGAGGGTTCAAACTGCTCAGACGAGCATGTGCATGGCTCCTGTGCAAGTTGATAGCGTGATGATCATGACCTGCTTCTTTTTTCAGGTCCGTCTGTGCAACTTCGAAATCAAAACCCTAGCCACTTTTTAGGGTTAGGCACACAAACAAAAGATGGGAAAGAGAAATTCACAAGGTTTATCCCACCTATTACAACTCTCGGTTACAAGATAAAAATATAATATATAAACGGCACAAGAAAACCCTAGAGACCGGAAGACCCTAGGTCGCACAATAACTATTTATATGCTCAAGCCCAAACCATCAATAAAGGAAACTGTTAGCCTGACAGTTTTGTCGGTTTTTTTTTCCTACACGATATTCCAATCAATAAGTTTTTTATGCAAAATATGCGGTGATAGTGTGTGAATCTACGATTGAGATTATATCATTTCTAACAGTATTATCAGAAAAGCATTTTCCACCAATAGCCCTTTAGTGGCTCAGATGCACTATTCCTTGCGACTCTACTATCGATGGAGAGTATGAATCACACTCCAACATCACTTTTCAAGTGATGTATTTGTCAATAACGATGTTGTAGATGAATTGCCTGACAAGTGGAGTATTCCACAAATGCCGCGGACCGAACTTCTATTATTAAACATACAGCCTACAACGCACGTCACAACACAACTACAACAGACATGATTACGGTCCATGCCCATTTTTATCAACATAGTCAATGCGCACATAAAGATTTATTCTTGATGTATGGAAATTCAGGGGACTGGAAAGTTGTTTGCTCTTCAAGATCTAATCAAAATGAGATGGAAGGTATAGGGACCAGCAGTAATGTCCAAGTTCATATATCTTAACTATCGTGCAGTAATAATCTCCTTCTGATCCACTGCTTTCAAGTAGGGTTAATCTTATATTGCCTAGGCTAGCCGAAAGCCATGAATTTTTGTCCCTTTCTTTCTCTCTCTCGTCTCTCGAACATGCGTTAGGTAGCTGACTTCCCTGAAGAAATTCGAAGAAAGGCAGAACAAGAATGCGTGCAGAGTATACGGTATTCTCTTTTGGAGCATGATGACTGGGCAACCATATATGAAAGCATTAGCAAGTATAGCATCCAAAGAGCATACCACGTTGTATATGTATACACGTGTCAGTTTAAGGTTTTTTGGGTTAGGCTTAGGTTCAAAGAACCAACCAGACTGATATTCGGAAACAGAATTCCAATTCCAATAGAAAAGGGAGGGAAATGGATGCTCTATTTCAAGTAAGAAAACAGTACGGCTTGGAGCGAGGACATCGCATCAGAAGCGTCCGTGCATTATGTAAATGTACAGAAATAGTTTTCCCGGTGGTGTAGGGCTGTAGGCAACCTCAAAAGGGAAAATCTCCGGTCCGAGGCATGAAGGAGTCATTATTGTCTGCTTAGTGCTGTTTTCTCTTTCGTGGATCACGAGAGAGAGAGAGAGAGAGAGAGAGAGAGAGAGAGAGATATGGTTGTCCAGATCCATTCAAACGTTGTGAAGCAAGTCAAAATCATCCCTCTCTCCATCTGTCTTCTCCTCTCTTGGGGTAAACATCATAACTAAACTTCAGCTCACTTCCCTTGCCATACGGTCGTGGACTTCGATCTCTCCGTCAAGATCCCAAGAAGCTTTTCTTTTGAAGGACTGATGTTGACTGAGAGATGGACGAAGACAGAGAGAGAGAAGGGTTTTTAGGTGTTCACGTTCCTGTTCACAGACGTCACAACTCTCTCTCTCTCTCGAGCCATCCGATGTTCCGAACAAGCTGGCAAGACAGCGAACAGGTGATCCACATGAGACGCAATTTGAGGAAAAATGGCGATTCGCCGTGCCTTTAGCTGGTGGTTTTTCCTACCCAAGGAAGGGAGGGCCTAAGGAATTCAAAAATGAAGTATGGCCGTGGCGGGCACGGTTCTCTCTGTCCCCACTTGCACTCATGGTTTAACAATTTCCACCATCACCCTCAGATTATGATAAACGTTTTCAGATTCGTGTCCCGTCGTTTAAATACTCAAATCCAGGCTGGTCTGAAGCGCAGTCCCAAGCATCTTCCTCCAGCCCTAGTTGCAATCCTTTATTGACAGAATCTCTCTCTCTCTCTCTCTCTCTCTCTCTCTCTCTCTCTCTCTCTCGTGGGTTAGGTTTAGAACGCTACTGCATGGTTTAATTCCATGCAAAATCGCCCATCAAAGTTAATGCATGACGATCTTGATCTTGATTCCCGCAACGTGGACCACCAGATAAAACCCTAACACGATTCGTTGTCCCCCACCACCTTTGATTTCCTCGGTCTTTATAATGGGAGAAGGTGTCTTGCTTGCTAGATTTTAAAGTCGGATTTTGCTAACGAGTGGCCTTTTTGCGGTGGGGTTTTCTGCTAATTTTTTTTTTCAACTCCGCACTTCATCTTTTACATAATTGAATTTCTAGGCGATGTGTAGGGATTGAATTGAATTGGCTGTTTAAGCAAGTGGGGAATCATGTACACATGGTGGTTGAGCTTTGGTTTAGGCATCCGATATTGATGTCTAAAATCGCTTAACAAACAAAATTCAAAAGAAAAAAAGACAAATAGGCTCCGTTTATTTCACGAAAAAATGAGTGACTTATCAAATATTTTCCTAAAAATAATTGCTTAAAAAAATAAACGAATGAACAATATTTTCATCGTTCATGAAAATATATAAATATAAATGGATGTCAATCATGAAAAAAAAAAATCCATTGGGTAATTATTCTAAACGTCACAATCAATAAGTCATTTTCAGGAAAATATTTTCCACATCAGTCATTTTCCGCGAAACGAACAGAGCCTTACCATTTCTCAACGGTATAATGCAGTGCTATTTTTGTACCTCACTTTTTCCAGCAGAACTCCAACACGAGTTACCAAATTAATATCTATTCTCTGTGAAAACACACCCCTCCAAACTAGTTTCCATATTTTATTGGTATAACCACCGAAGAAGTCAAAAATCTTGTACATAAGGCAATTCGATCCCAAACCTTTTAATTTGGTCAGCTTAGTCATAAATCAATCTATTTTCACATGTATGTATTTCCCTTACACACACATATGTATATATCATTTAAAAGCAAAGATGCCATTTTGATTAAACTTTCATGGAGTCGCACGTTGTCGTGCATGACACGGGTTTCATTTCTAGGATATAGATAACAGAGAGGAGGGGTCAATCTTCTTCTTCTTTTTTTCTTTCTTTTTTTTGTGTGGTTGACATGGGAATTTCCAATTCTCCAACGTTGGGCGTGCCCACAATCCTTGGTCACAAATATAATAAATGGAAGGAAAGGAAATCATATTCGACCATCATTTTCCGGCTTCTCCTCATATGAGCTTGTCTACCTTTCAACTTTCGACCCCTTTAACGGTCTCCCGGCTCCCGTAAAACCTTCTAGAAGACTCGATCTAACATGGCCTCTGGATTTTGCTAATGTCGCATCAAGGTTGACCATTGCGACTAGCCCAAATTGGATTCGTTCTTCTTCTCCTTTTTTCCTTCTTTCTTGTTTAGGCGCCGGCGTTTAAACCATAAGGGAGAAACCCTTCTTCTCCTTTTTTCCATATCACCGCACGACGTCTCGATCACTCGATCGACCGATTCGCGACCGAACAGGTTCGAAAGCGTGATCCCTGGAAATACAAAGATAGAGATACCAAACTCGTCGCAACGACGCAGCCAGAATCCGTACATCTCACACCCAAAAGAACAAAGCTCTCACTATTCACTCGCCATATTCCCTTCGTTCCCTTCACCACATCACCGAGAGTCGGCTCGTCCTCATGGAAAGCTCATCGCAACATAAAAAAAAAAAGGACGATTTCCAAAACTGTTTCCTACGTCTACCGTCCACAAAAAAACGAGGAACGAGACCAAAAACGAATGGATAGATCGAATCGAATCGCCTGCAAATATATTGTGCACAAAAAATCGCCAGGCATGTTGTTAGATCGAGCGGAAGATACCGATCGGGGCACAATTATTGGGGCGAAATCGGAGCCGTCGTTAGATATTTTTGCCACCGGGGCACAAGATACCGATCGGCTTCCCTTTCAATTTGCTCGGAAGGTTAGATGCCCGTGATACGGAGGAGCCTCAGCGTAAAGTCAAGGCTGCAATGTGAATGTTTTCTTCGCCCCCCCTTGGATTGAGACGCTTTATTAGAAGAAAGGAGAAGGACAGAGGAATGACAGTTCAAAAATTCAATCGTAAACCTTTCACTCGTGTCAATTTTTCTTTTTGGTTGAACAATTAGGCTAATTTAGTCCTAAATATCTTGACGATTTGCTAATTTAGTCATTGTAACCAAAATTAGCCAAAAATCGTTGATAATTGTGGGTTGCCTTACGTGGCATGGCAGCACTAACATGGGTAATTTGTGCATATATATATATATATATATATGCACAAATTACCCATGTTAGTGCTGCCATGCCACGTAAGGCAACCCACAATTATCAACGATTTTGGCTAATTTTGGTTACAATGACTAAATTAGCAAATCGTCAAGATATTTAGGACTAAATTAGCCTAATTGTTCAACCAAAAAGAAAAATTGACACGAGTGAAAGGTTTACGATTGAATTTTTGAACTGTCATTCCTCTGTCCTTCTCCTTTCTTCTAATAAAGCGTCTCAATCCAAGGGGGGGCGAAGAAAAACATTCACATTGCAGCCTTGACTTTACGCTGAGGCTCCTCCGTATCACGGGCATCTAACCTTCCGAGCAAATTGAAAGGGAAGCCGATCGGTATCTTGTGCCCCGGTGGCAAAAATATCTAACGACGGCTCCGATTTCGCCCCAATAATTGTGCCCCGATCGGTATCTTCCGCTCGATCTAACAACATGCCTGGCGATTTTTTGTGCACAATATATTTGCAGGCGATTCGATTCGATCTATCCATTCGTTTTTGGTCTCGTTCCTCGTTTTTTTGTGGACGGTAGACGTAGGAAACAGTTTTGGAAATCGTCCTTTTTTTTTTTATGTTGCGATGAGCTTTCCATGAGGACGAGCCGACTCTCGGTGATGTGGTGAAGGGAACGAAGGGAATATGGCGAGTGAATAGTGAGAGCTTTGTTCTTTGGGTGTGAGATGTACGGATTCTGGCTGCGTCGTTGCGACGAGTTTGGTATCTCTATCTTTGTATTTCCAGGGATCACGCTTTCGAACCTGTTCGGTCGCGAATCGGTCGATCGAGGTGATCGAGACGTCGTGCGGTGATATGGAAAAAAGGAGAAGAAGGGTTTCTCCCTTATGGTTTAAACGCCGGCGCCTAAACAAGAAAGAAGGAAAAAAGGAGAAGAAGAACGAATCCAATTTGGGCTAGTCGCAATGGTCAACCTTGATGCGACATTAGCAAAATCCAGAGGCCATGTTAGATCGAGTCTTCTAGAAGGTTTTACGGGAGCCGGGAGACCGTTAAAGGGGTCGAAAGTTGAAAGGTAGACAAGCTCATATGAGGAGAAGCCGGAAAATGATGGTCGAATATGATTTCCTTTCCTTCCATTTATTATATTTGTGACCAAGGATTGTGGGCACGCCCAACGTTGGAGAATTGGAAATTCCCATGTCAACCACACAAAAAAAAAGAAAGAAAAAAAGAAGAAGAAGATTGACCCCTCCTCTCTGTTATCTATATCCTAGAAATGAAACCCGTGTCATGCACGACAACGTGCGACTCCATGAAAGTTTAATCAAAATGGCATCTTTGCTTTTAAATGATATATACATATGTGTGTGTAAGGGAAATACATACATGTGAAAATAGATTGATTTATGACTAAGCTGACCAAATTAAAAGGTTTGGGATCGAATTGCCTTATGTACAAGATTTTTGACTTCTTCGGTGGTTATACCAATAAAATATGGAAACTAGTTTGGAGGGGTGTGTTTTCACAGAGAATAGATATTAATTTGGTAACTCGTGTTGGAGTTCTGCTGGAAAAAGTGAGGTACAAAAATAGCACTGCATTATACCGTTGAGAAATGGTAAGGCTCTGTTCGTTTCGCGGAAAATGACTGATGTGGAAAATATTTTCCTGAAAATGACTTATTGATTGTGACGTTTAGAATAATTACCCAATGGATTTTTTTTTTTCATGATTGACATCCATTTATATTTATATATTTTCATGAACGATGAAAATATTGTTCATTCGTTTATTTTTTTAAGCAATTATTTTTAGGAAAATATTTGATAAGTCACTCATTTTTTCGTGAAATAAACGGAGCCTATTTGTCTTTTTTTCTTTTGAATTTTGTTTGTTAAGCGATTTTAGACATCAATATCGGATGCCTAACCAAAGCTCAACCACCATGTGTACATGATTCCCCACTTGCTTAAACAGCCAATTCAATTCAATCCCTACACATCGCCTAGAAATTCAATTATGTAAAAGATGAAGTGCGGAGTTGAAAAAAAAAATTAGCAGAAAACCCCACCGCAAAAAGGCCACTCGTTAGCAAAATCCGACTTTAAAATCTAGCAAGCAAGACACCTTCTCCCATTATAAAGACCGAGGAAATCAAAGGTGGTGGGGGACAACGAATCGTGTTAGGGTTTTATCTGGTGGTCCACGTTGCGGGAATCAAGATCAAGATCGTCATGCATTAACTTTGATGGGCGATTTTGCATGGAATTAAACCATGCAGTAGCGTTCTAAACCTAACCCACGAGAGAGAGAGAGAGAGAGAGAGAGAGAGAGAGAGAGAGAGAGAGAGATTCTGTCAATAAAGGATTGCAACTAGGGCTGGAGGAAGATGCTTGGGACTGCGCTTCAGACCAGCCTGGATTTGAGTATTTAAACGACGGGACACGAATCTGAAAACGTTTATCATAATCTGAGGGTGATGGTGGAAATTGTTAAACCATGAGTGCAAGTGGGGACAGAGAGAACCGTGCCCGCCACGGCCATACTTCATTTTGAATTCCTTAGGCCCTCCCTTCCTTGGGTAGGAAAAAACCACCAGCTAAAGGCACGGCGAATCGCCATTTTTCCTCAAATTGCGTCTCATGTGGATCACCTGTTCGCTGTCTTGCCAGCTTGTTCGGAACATCGGATGGCTCGAGAGAGAGAGAGAGTTGTGACGTCTGTGAACAGGAACGTGAACACCTAAAAAACCCTTCTCTCTCTCTGTCTTCGTCCATCTCTCAGTCAACATCAGTCCTTCAAAAGAAAAGCTTCTTGGGATCTTGACGGAGAGATCGAAGTCCACGACCGTATGGCAAGGGAAGTGAGCTGAAGTTTAGTTATGATGTTTACCCCAAGAGAGGAGAAGACAGATGGAGAGAGGGATGATTTTGACTTGCTTCACAACGTTTGAATGGATCTGGACAACCATATCTCTCTCTCTCTCTCTCTCTCTCTCTCTCTCTCTCTCGTGATCCACGAAAGAGAAAACAGCACTAAGCAGACAATAATGACTCCTTCATGCCTCGGACCGGAGATTTTCCCTTTTGAGGTTGCCTACAGCCCTACACCACCGGGAAAACTATTTCTGTACATTTACATAATGCACGGACGCTTCTGATGCGATGTCCTCGCTCCAAGCCGTACTGTTTTCTTACTTGAAATAGAGCATCCATTTCCCTCCCTTTTCTATTGGAATTGGAATTCTGTTTCCGAAATATCAGTCTGGTTGGTTCTTTGAACCTAAGCCTAACCCAAAAAACCTTAAACTGACACGTGTATACATATACAACGTGGTATGCTCTTTGGATGCTATACTTGCTAATGCTTTCATATATGGTTGCCCAGTCATCATGCTCCAAAAGAGAATACCGTATACTCTGCACGCATTCTTGTTCTGCCTTTCTTCGAATTTCTTCAGGGAAGTCAGCTACCTAACGCATGTTCGAGAGACGAGAGAGAGAAAGAAAGGGACAAAAAATTCATGGCTTTCGGCTAGCCTAGGCAATATAAGATTAACCCTACTTGAAAGCAGTGGATCAGAAGGAGATTATTACTGCACGATAGTTAAGATATATGAACTTGGACATTACTGCTGGTCCCTATACCTTCCATCTCATTTTGATTAGATCTTGAAGAGCAAACAACTTTCCAGTCCCCTGAATTTCCATACATCAAGAATAAATCTTTATGTGCGCATTGACTATGTTGATAAAAATGGGCATGGACCGTAATCATGTCTGTTGTAGTTGTGTTGTGACGTGCGTTGTAGGCTGTATGTTTAATAATAGAAGTTCGGTCCGCGGCATTTGTGGAATACTCCACTTGTCAGGCAATTCATCTACAACATCGTTATTGACAAATACATCACTTGAAAAGTGATGTTGGAGTGTGATTCATACTCTCCATCGATAGTAGAGTCGCAAGGAATAGTGCATCTGAGCCACTAAAGGGCTATTGGTGGAAAATGCTTTTCTGATAATACTGTTAGAAATGATATAATCTCAATCGTAGATTCACACACTATCACCGCATATTTTGCATAAAAAACTTATTGATTGGAATATCGTGTAGGAAAAAAAAACCGACAAAACTGTCAGGCTAACAGTTTCCTTTATTGATGGTTTGGGCTTGAGCATATAAATAGTTATTGTGCGACCTAGGGTCTTCCGGTCTCTAGGGTTTTCTTGTGCCGTTTATATATTATATTTTTATCTTGTAACCGAGAGTTGTAATAGGTGGGATAAACCTTGTGAATTTCTCTTCCCATCTTTTGTTTGTGTGCCTAACCCTAAAAAGTGGCTAGGGTTTTGATTTCGAAGTTGCACAGACGGACCTGAAAAAAGAAGCAGGTCATGATCATCACGCTATCAACTTGCACAGGAGCCATGCACATGCTCGTCTGAGCAGTTTGAACCCTCTTGATGGGATCTCAACTTTGCTTTTCTCCATTCCAGTTCGCCCAACTCACGTAACAGGAAGATGTCCTTCTCTATCGAATCTTCCCTCAACCGATAACATTATTTGAAATCCCACTTTTTGCGTGCGAGGAAACCCTTTCTTCCTCAGCTAACTTCCTACGATCTCGCTTTGACCGAGAATCATTGTTGTCATCTGCAATTCAATGCTGCAACATCGTTTCGACCTGCTGCTTTTGGTGATCAGAACCTTCGATTGCTGACAGAAACAAGCCTTTGATTCTTTAAAACGGGACCCAATGCCGCTGAAGCTCACAGGCTAGACCTGGAAATTTGAGTATGCTCGGAATTTGCAGATTCGGGAGCAACCATGCCTAACAAATCTTAGTAGCTGCGGGCGTCGATCATGGAAGAAAAAATTTGTCGTATTTGAGGAAGCAATAATCAACGTCTTCAAATTTATATGTACAATTACTGCATAAATAAATCGTTGCAGCGCGGTTTTCTCAGAACTAATGAGTCTTTAGTTTCAAGGTTATTCTAGTTTGATGCTGAAACAAAGTTTTGAAGCGTAAGCAAGAATCTGGGCTCGGCCTTAAGACTTGTCTTAGTCCCTGCCTGCATTGCACTCAGTAGAAGCTTACCAACGTCTCACTCCATTTCTTGAGGTTCAGTAAGTATACTTAGGTCACGATCCATCTCGCGTGTGTTTTGCCATTCAACACCCGAAAATGACATTACATTGGATTGGATCAACTCGTGTGAGCTAGCATTGAAGTCGAGTCATGCCTCGAATCGGCTTCTCGCATCGTGTTATGTCAAATCAACCTATCTAGAATGGCTCGAAGCAAAATGATCTAGGGCTTGGCTGAAATTAATCTTTCCCAACTTACACACAATGCGAGGGCGCATGTATGTGACTCCTCGAGATACAAGCCCCTCTTCCCTTACACAATTCCTTAGGGTCTGTTGACTCGCGTCGGGCTTGGGCCAAAAATAAAATCGAGTAAATTGAATTTTTTTTTATGATGCCGAAGAAAGGCCGGAACATAAGAGCAGTTAGGGTCAATTGAGTTACGGATTTTTTCTCGAACTCCTTGGCCAATGACCAATGAGTTCGGTATTGCCATGAACGATCATGTCTAATCATCGATCTGAAATCATCCCATTTGACTAAATCTATCGGAAAAATGCGTATCGGCTCCTCTAAATCGATGAGATGGGCTACCTTAGTACCCATCATTCTTTTTTTTGGGGGGAGTCTGGCCCATCATTCCTTTGAGAATGTAAGTGAATTTTTTTTGGTAAAAAAAAATTGTAAGTAATTAAACTATTAGGATTTGGCAATTCCCGTTCCTAATTCGAAGGCAAAACCGGGCCATGATTTTAGGGCCTCAACCATGTCTTTGGGCCGGGATGACAAATGGGCTTCGGCAGTCCGTCTATCGACTGAACCGAAACAAAATCGCGAGGCGACTCCGATACTGCGTCCTTCTGTGTCTGTCTCCTCTTCTTCCTCGTCGATCAAACGGTAAGGTTTCACTTTTGCCCTCTCTAAGTTCTTCGCTGTCTCGCGTAATTCGTCGACCGTGTCGTCGTTCTCGGATAGAGCGAAACGACTTCTCTGTCGATCGCGAAGCTGGTTAATTCGATGATATGCTCTGATAATCTCGTTCCTTTTGGATTTTGTTAGTTGGTTGAATTGATAGATGCCATCCGGTTGCTCTCGTCATGTGGAAACTGTTATTTTGCTA